>NW_021011503.1:2844882-2977655 GCF_003987935.1 Bombyx mandarina
CCGCCACAAAGCCTCGTACTGATCGCGCGTTTCTCTCATTATTGTATTTTCATATATTTGTTAGTCGTTTGTTTTGTGTCTCGTTAATTTGTTAATAATCTGTAGTGTATCGTGTTGTCGTAATATAGAACTATTTCTCGTATTGTTTCGTTTAATTTACCGACATCGTTTTGCTTGTGGCCGGACGCCGTTCGGGTTCGATTCCTGAACGTATCAACTGTTAGTGGGTTGATACCCGAATATAACCCGCTACAAATCATTTATTAATAAAGCTTATTAAATATAAACAATTCCTTCTATCAGTGAATGGACAACTTATATATTAATTGTAAAAGTGAATTATATAGACTTACTTAATTACCGCATCCACGTGTTCCGCAACTCCCGGATCATTCTCACTAGAATACGTAACTTCCATATTTTACTGTATTCAACTGACACAAATTTATATTTATATCCAGTAAACTCCAGTCGTGCGTCGGAGCGGACACACACACATTTTATTTTATTTTTTTATTGCTTATATGATTGGACGAGCTCACAGCCCACCTGGTGTTAAGTGGTTACTGGAGCCCATAGACATCTACAATGTAGATGCGCCACCCACCTTGAGATACAAGTTCTAAGGTCTCAAGTATAGTTACAACGGCTGCCCCACCTTTCAAACCGAAACGCATCACTGCTTCACGGCAGAAATAGGCAGGGTGGTGGTACCTACCCGCGCGGACTCACAAGAGGTCCTACCACCAGTAACAAAGCATGTTGAAGCATTGCCATTTGAATGGTAGGAAAGTCGATACAAATTTCAACTGAGACCACGATCTGACCTTGTAAGGTGGGCAACATTCACCTCATGATGTTAATTAGATCAAATAACTACTAAACACCAAATAAGCTGAAAAAATATGGCCTATGCATACTCTCTCCTTCTACCGGTGTCTACGCAATGCTGAGTGTAAGTCTCTTGAAATGCACTGCGTTCTTGTCGATCTCTTGGTTTTCGCATATGCTATGGTGGGACAAACCTAGTGCAGAATATTGATATTGGAGTATTCTTAGCAGTTACAATCTATAATTACTATATTTTTTTGAAAAAAAATCTATCATTATTATGTTTTTTATCTATCTCTTAGATAAAAAACTCTCTCAATGCACCAAAGCCTTTATAAGTTCTTTAGGAAGCTCATCGCGGCTACAAATGTGAAGCTTAGAAACGTAAGAGTGACTCACTCTCCGCAAATGAGTCTTCTTTCACTACACTATTCCACAAGTTTATTTAACATTCAAACGTAGTGCACTATGGAATGTTTTTTTTTTTAATTCAAAAAGTACTGTATAAATGCCCATCAACACGTATCCGCTATGCATATTCTAAGATCATTTTTCTAATAGCATCTTAGGTATTGGAATCTATTCGCCTACCACGGTGTCCAACCTTTGAGATATATCTGAGTGGGTAATGATTTGGTCTTTTTTGGTATCATTCAGAATAAGCAAGCATATTTAAGTAAAGGTCAATGATGCAAACATCAACAAATGTCCTTCTTTGACGAGGCTTATGGAGAATACTCAGTGGTAGTCAGTGATTTGACTGTGAAACTGGCATTCCCGGCATCTATGAGCGATGGTAACCAATGACCATCAGGCGGACCATATGTTCGTCTGACTACAAAGAAATTTAAAAAAACCATATTCATCAATTCACATTGATTTTACATTAAAAATACCTAATGTTCCAATTTTTTAATCATGTCAATAATGACTTGTGTTTTCTTCCCATTTGAAATATTCGGATAATAATTTAAATGGCAAATCATTTTATATCTTAGCAGTTCCTGGATTTCTTTATTTCAAAATTTACCAAATTTTAATACGAATACATTTAATATGAAAATTGTAGACGAAAAAATACAGATAACACGGCACTTAGGTCTTATTTCTTGAATTTGACAGTTCCATTTCGCATATCAACTCGTGCCAACGGCAGATAGTCAATTGAATTTCAATCAAGGTTCAAGACTCATGCAATTTGCATAGCTTCAGATCTACGTCATTCCCATAGCTATCTGTGAGGTCAGATAATATATTTTCTAGTGTTGTTGTGTTTATAGTTTGCTCCTCGACTTTGGCAGACTGCTACAAAAGGTTAATTGAAAATAAAATGAGGTACATCACGCTCAGTGCCTTTTTCGTTAACTCAATCGAGAAATTGTGCACTATTGACCTAGAAATTGGTAATTATTATTTAGTAATTAGTTACTTTAACATCAGATTTTTCTTAAATTAAATCTATTTAGTACATTTTCATCAAATTCTTTAACAATTCTTTAACATTCGAATCAGGACAATGAACAGGTCTGGCCTTGTATTTAGCTTCAATGGAATTCGTAAGCTGCAAGTAGATTCTTATGGTAAAATTGAAAGGTGCCTGTAGAGCAGGCAAGTTATAAAGATTTTAAAGTTACTTTTCCAACTAATCGCCGATAGCCTCACCAGCAACTACGTCTCCGCGGAACTGATAGGCTGAATTCCCGGGGCTCAGCCTGAAAGATATTGCAAAAATGTACCCTAGCAAGAGAATTGCTTCACTGAATCTACTAGCAAATCGAAAACGCGCCCTACTTAGAGGATCCGCGGAAAACTCAGTGGGTTATTGAATATGTTTTTTTTTACTTTTTGTTAAAATTGAAAACCTCCAATAACCGTTGACAATCGAAGCTCAAAATGAATGAACTGGAGTTGTCCCAAACAAAAACTTATGTGTTTCGTCGACGTCAATGCTGAAAACTTATCGTTTTTATACTAGATGCTCACATTTCAAATTTCGTTTCACCCAAGCAACGTATTGAAAGCCTGTGTATTGAAAATTTCATTATCCGCGACTGCTCACCATCTAGAGCTGTCCGACCTTCCAATGTACATGTACATAAATGGGCTTACGCATATATGTATGTATGTATATCTGAATATGCCTATAGTGTATTCGAACAGTATCGTGTATCAATGTTTGTACACAGCTCAATGATGCGATACGAGTGATGAGTAAACGGGCCTAACTGTTTGCAATTGTCAAGTGTATTCACTATTATTTGTGTTTTAGTTATGCGTATGTCCTATTATAGATAGCATATTGTTACGCCGGTAACAGTAACGCCATCTATCGCCGAATAGTCGAACGAATATCGAAGGATCTAGTTAGCATCTAGAACGCTCGAGAAGTACAACGCCATCTATTGTCAGACAGCGGAAACGCAATACTCGACTTGTGTGGAATATTCTCGATCATTATAGGGATGTGGTATCGGCTATAAAAGCGTTGCAGAGATGGCACGCAGTCAGTCAGTAATCGGAACTACTCGAAGCGAAACAGCGAACGGATCACCTGAAGCGGAAGAAGTGACTTGAGAATTTTAAAGTGCTTGTGAAGTGTTTTGTGTGTTCTAAGTGATAAATATAGTTTTAAGTTGTACTTTGGTGAAAAATTTATTTATCCCGAACCCCAGCGCGTAACAATATACAAAAGTCGATCCCTAACCTGTTTTTTTAAATGTAGCTTGAAAACATCAATTCTTATTATTGTATTCAATAGCTATAAAAGTTTACAAAGTAAATTATGCCCACAAGTAACCTCATTTAGAAAATACTCGTTTAGAGGACTAATACTTTTGATTTATTGCTTAGATGGGTGGACTAGTTCACAGGAATTTTTTTGCGTAACGCCGCCTTTCCTTTGCACTTTTTGACGGCTCATTTAGAGCTGCTTTTATTTGGTCGGTCCATCGTAACGTTCATCTGCCGCGCGATTTTGTACTCTCAATCATGCCCTGCACCACAAGTCGTCGTCGCCTAAACGATAAGACGTCCGATGCATTCGTATCTAGCGATGCAACGGGGTTCGAATACCGCAGGCGGGTACTTAAATAAGTACTTAACAAATGTTCACGATTGACTTCCACGGTGTACGGTTGTAACTATACCTGAAACCTTAGAACTTATATCTCAAGTTGGGTGGCGCATTTACGTTGTGGATGTCTATGGGCTCCAGTAACCACTTAACATCAGGTGGGCTGTGAGCTCGTCCACATTTCTATGAAATAAATTAAAAAATATATATAGAAAATGAGTACCCGGAGAAAGAGCAAACAAACCTTTTCATCACACGATGTGGGAATCGAACCCGCAACCCACGGACCAGGCTACACGGCCCAGTAACTGTAGTAGGGAGGCTAAATTCTGCCTCACCAAATCAGTCGAATGTGTCAACTAGTAATGGACTCATCTGGCCGAACATAGAGATACAGATTTAGATCATATTATTAATGAATTGTAATAACTGGTTTCTAATCTTTCAAGCGTTCTTTTCGCAATTTTCTTTTGTCGTATAAAAGAAAAATATATAAACGTGTAAGTTTGTATATGTAAACGAGTTTCATGCGTTGTTCTCCTACCCTCCGGCCATTGTGTTCATTTCGACAATGTGTGTCTTTTTATTCTTTCCTCCGTTTTGCGATGAGACGTAGTCAGATTTTCTTAAATTTCAGTTTAAATGTGTTTTTCTTCGTTCGCTTAGAACTAGTTTCCTTTATGGTAATCATTACAATGAATTAGTAAGATTGTTTGAACTGTGAATGCAATTTTAATAATACTAGAGGTCCCGCAGTAGGCGAAATTCGACTATAATTAATTGGAATTGTAAGTTTGTACACTATTATGATTGTATTTTATACTTCTATAATCACAAATTTCGGCAAGATTACACTATAAAAAATATTAACAAAGACAAACAATATTTAATCTATTCTCAATTTGACCACAGACGTCAAGAACAAAAGTTTGACAATAAATAGTATGCATGCGTGTGTGCGTCAAATACATAGTATGTAGTGTGTGTAATGTTTTCTTTACTGATTTAATGTATCTTTTATGCATTATTTAAAAAAAATATTAGCACTGTGTACTTATTCTCTATGTTCTCTTTAAGTGTGGAAAATTTCATACTCCTCCGTCAGCGCAATTTTCGTAAAAAGGGATACAAAGTTTTTGCTTCACTTATTAATTTTATAATATCTACGATTAGCGGAGAAAATATTATTTTCTAAACTATCTTTGTCAAATAAGATGCCGCAAGAAGCTTTTTTTTATTTTTTATTGCTTAGATGGGTGGACGAGATCACAGCCCACCCGGTGTTAAGTGGTTACATATATAATTGAAAATCCCTTTGTCTAATAATACTGATAAAGATAATAATAATAACGAATACAAAAAAAAAAAAAAAACTCGGCCCCACTTTATCCAAATATTGTATTTGGAACGTATTATTTTATTTTGAAAAAAATTATATATTAAGCAGTATTTGCTTCAAAATACCTTAATACCGAAACGAACTAAAGTAATATGCAAATATAGTCGAACTGACGTATCTAGACTGTTATCATTGGAAGTGGATTGGCGTGACGTAATTGTTACTGCCGCATCCTATCAGTGCAGGCAGACAGCCTTTGTGACTATACGGTGACCACACTCGACATTTGTTTACAGGACTAGTATGGGAATGATATTGTGGCCTAATGGAAAATATGATTGAGTCATGCCAACATGTTAAAACTTACTACTTGTGGTGGATAACATTGTTTTTTAAAAAATTCGAATTATTAAAAAAAAATCACCACACAAGCGCAACGTGTGAATGTGTTGAACGCGAGCTACATGGTAGGCGGAGTGGGGGGTGTTAGGTTTTTTTCGTTACGGAATTTCATGATTCGGTCGCCGCGCTCAAGGCCCGCGATTAAAGCAATGCAATAGCTTAAAAATGTATATAGAAACCGTCACATTATGGTCAACTAAGAACCAGTCAGTGGTAAATTTGTCACAAAGCATTACATTCTACAAAACATACATTCTGGTTTGGGCTCAGTTCATCCGATATACTCCATTTTTCACTTCAAGCTCATTTCTGAAGTGACTCTTCCGTTGCGATACCTATGTACTTCTTTCTCTACTCGTCTCGTCTGCCTATCTGCAGCATTAAATAAAACCCGCTCACTTCAAAATCTAAAGTGATTTTTAAATAGGTTTGGTTGGTTCAATACTTATTAATTGCCTTCTATCTAAAAGCACTAATAAAGTGCTTTATTTATGCCCTTCTTTAGAAAAGTGTAATCATAGTTCCAATTCCTAGAACATAGTACTAACTGAGGTTAAAACAGTGTTATAAACTCAGCCGGTTGGTTTTTAGTAAATCTTGATTTTAAGCATGATGCAGTAACGAAAAAATTCTTGTAATATTTAATTCCACTTCTCGGATTACAGGCTGAAAAATATTTCAAGTTTGCCATTACAGGAAAAACTTCGACAAGCAGCTACAAGGTTTTAACAGTTTAGGAATTAAAAACAAAAACGTTGGGAGCACGTTCCACAAAGTTTATCGGAAAATTAAAAACACAATACAAATTTATTTAGCAAAGAAGTTATACTTCCTTACTTATTGTAATGTTATGGTCACCCTACACACGAAGCTTGAGAACCGTCTACTGGAAATGCAATATCCAAAGTGGACCACGCTTCGGCTTCTGCTGAACTGATATTAATTGATATTCTGACTTATCCTGTAATTGATTTGAATATTAATTTTTGTCTCTAACAATACTTGAATAGTATTGATTTTTGTTTCTAGCAATACTTTGAGGATCTGACGCTGCTTCTGGTGGTTTTGGAGGGATATTTAAGCGTTTGTTTATTTGGTGCGTGACTTTAATAGCTAATCTGTCATAGCACAAATAAACAACAGTGTATAACATATCTCAAGGTGGGTGGCGCATTTATGTTGTAGATGTCTATGGGCTCCAGTAACCACTTAACACCAGGTGGGCTGTGAGCTCGTCCACCCATATAAGCAAAAAAAAAACGTTCAATATCTAAATCTGAATCTTTTATAACTTTTAATACTAAGATTGCTAAACTTTCATGGAGATGATTCCTTCGGCTAATCAAGTGAATGGAATCCATTTGGCAAAAAACATTGCATTCTCAAAGTGCTTGGAAGAAAAACTGTCGTCACTGTAAGTCGTCGTCGTGTTGTCGGGGCGAGTTTCTGTAGTAGCACGTATAAATGAACTAGGAAAACGGTAGATAGATTTGTCTGCACCTAACAACTCATGCGTTGTCTGTCTGCAGCGCGGTAATATCGGGAGCTCATTAAGCGTGGTAATTATAATACGAACTTGTTAGCTATTATTTTTTTCCTAACTAAACTGATACATTATTGAGTAAACATTTTTTTTTGCTTAGATGGATGGATGAGCTCACAGCCCATCTGATTGTTCAGTGGTTACTGGAGCCCATAGACAACATAAATGCGCCACCCACCTTGAGATATAAGTTCTAAGATCTCAGTATAGTTACAACGGCTACCCCACCCATCGAACCGAAACGCATTACTGCTTCACGGCGGAAATAGGCGGAGTGGTGGTACCTACCCGCGCGGACTCCCAAGAGGTCCTACCACAAGTGATTACGCAAATTATAATTTTGCGGGCTTGATTTGGGCTGATTGAGGCTATGTCAGAGTAACTCTAATATATAGGTAAGCTCTTGAGGCTCAAAACTGGAGGCATTGCTAACACTAGCCCTAGCAAGAGCAGTGATTCGCAGTATCTACCACCGGAATCGCGACCCACTGTGAAGATCCGGCGAGAAACCCAGTAGGCTGTGTCTATGGGTTAGTCTAGCCGGTGAACGGTGATCGGCGCTTCAGGTACCTAAAAGCACTATTAGTGGACCGGGAAAATCCGAAAGGCTAACTAATAGTGTTTATCTATAGTAATTATATAATTCTACAGTGGTTTTTACGGATGTTCCGTTATAACTACTGAACCATGCATCCGATTGACTTGAAATTTGATATTCTTTTTTTTATCGCTTAGATGGGTTGGCGAGCTCACAGCCAACCTGGTGTTAAGTGGTTACTGGAGCCCATAGACATCCACAGCGTAAATGCGCCACCTTGAGATACAAGTTCTAAGGTCTCAAGTATAGTTACAACGACTGAAGAACGGTTGTAGAAAATACTTGTACTTAATGGATAGGCTAATATTTATATGAATGTTGGACTCCCTAATAATAAGGACAATAAATAATAATGTTAATTTTAAATGCCCAGCGAAGCGGGCGAGTACGGCTAGTAATGTATATAGCCGCTACACTTTCAAATAAATCTAAATCTTCGCATTAACAAACAGCATTGGACGCTTAAAATTTATTAACAATGCACTATTAATGACCGTTAGGTTAAGCTACCAACCAACGCTACAGGGGATCGGGCCAGTAATTCAAGCCCGCGTAATTTCCGTACCGTCAGTTTCATGCGGGCCGATCTAGCCCGATTCTATGCTACGTCACGTTATGGGTGGGGCTTTAGTGATAGCGGACATGATTGCAAAGAATTGCAGTGCATTAAGCCTGTATAAGCAAATATGGTATAATCAAACGGTATAATAACGGAATATCTATTTTTCATTCCCATTTGAAATGCCCAAAAGAAATATTGTTGTAGAGTTTAAATACATTTTTATCGAAGTTTTTCTTTACATCTACGAGGCAAGGATATCGTAATCATGAATATAAAAAAAATTACCTTTAACATACAAATACTGGACACGCTAATAAAAACATACAAATACTGGACACGCTAATACTAGCACCGCATTTCCTGAATCCAATTCCGTAACGCGTCTCTTTCCTGTGAATACAAGCGGAAAGGGACAAAACGTTCATCCGTAAAGCACCGAGATGTACTGAGAGGTGACACGGAACCGGTATCGAGTGCCGGCCTGAACTGAATCTGACGGGGTGCGGTCGAATCGGCGCGATATTATTGAGAATTTTGCTTTGACAGGCTTTTCTAAACGCATTTAAGCAAATCTCGGTGGCCTAGAAAAAAACACATGTGGCACTCGGGGACTGCCGCGGTAAAGCTTATTGAATAGCATTTTTTATCAACTTATGCAATTATAATTAGACAATAATAATTTAATATTAAAACAATAATAAAATAAGACCACGCTATATATAAAAACATTAACAAAAGCAAAACATTAACTGTCCCCTTTACACTCATAAGTTAGAACGCGCGCGAGAGAGATGGGCAGACTTTTCATGATGCGCATGCAGTGCCGCGCGCTTATTCATAAACACTACACAATCGCAACGTATGAATGTGTTGAACGCGAGCTACATGGTAGGCGGAGTGGGGGTTGTTCGGTTTTATTTTCGTTACGGAATTTCTTGATTCGGTCGTTGCACTCAAAGCCCGCGATAAAAGCTATGCAATAGCTTAACAATGACTGATTAAGCTGTTATATTATTCTATAGGGTAACAATTTCGAGAGGTCATCGTGACCGGCAAAGTGGTTGGGAAAGGTCCGGGGTCGCAGCTCAATACATTGGATCCGCACCGCTCTTGATTCCACACTTCACAAGGCCCTCCACACTACCAGAGACAAGAATAGATGAGGGATGATAGTTAGTGCGAAGGTGATACAAAAAGGGTGGTCACGACCCTCAGCAGTGAGGAATACGACCTAAGGAAGAGAAATAGGATTATACCGGCTTTACTGCAGATTAATAACATTAAAGCTTCCTAAGTTGAAAGGCCAAAATTTGTAATTCTGATAGCGGATGTGCATACAACTTTGATACGGTAATATTACAAGACATTGAAAGTCATATTTACGATTATAATTAGTAAAATATAATGGCTCATCTTAAAACTGTTTGTTGCAATTTTATTCAACACTTATTGAAAATACGTAGCTGCAGTTTGGAAAAATGAAAAATGATAAATCGTTCATGCCCATTTTAAATTTCACAAATTTCCATAGAATATCTTTTACGAATATCTATTGGATCAAGTTGATATCTATTACGTCATTTTCCGTATCGGTTCCCAACTATGGGACACTTAAATAATATGTATTTATAAACATATTGTAATTCTCATAACATTCTCATCTAACAGTAATCCCTAATAGCGATATTATTGGGGATTATCAGACTACTGCGCTAACAGTGATGCTGTATATACATAATATATTACATGTAGCAAGGTATACGAATTGGGTATCAAATATCAATATCGTTATTCCTGTAACTTATTGGCAATATATTATTTCTGTATTTGGTCAACATATTAGATTGCTATTAATAATATGGATTGAATAATATGGATTGTGTTTCTTGAGCAAGTTTCCTTTTCATTCGATATTCAAAAGCTTTAGTAAAACTTTAATCTTATTTGTGATTGGGAGTCTCAACTGTTATTCCATATGTGTCTATATTAGAACAAAGCCTAAAAGTATTTCAGGATACGATGAGTTTTGCTGCGTCAATGGCATTGTCTATTTTATGGTCATCTACTGCCGCTGCCAAGAATGGCGGTATGAAATTTACTGTTGGTTTGTTTTGAGCACGCTCAGGTCAGAGCCACTGTTTTGCATATTACTATCATGAAGCAATCACTCATTTCAGTTTAGACCTCATATTAATATGTTCAATGGTGATCCTCGATTATATAAAATGTACAACGAAAAATGTGACAGATAGACAATGGAATGCGTATAAGAAGTGAAAATGAAAATATATCGAAAAAAAGTGAAGAAATAAAATATAATAATAGGCATATAAGTAAAATATAAGGGAATTAAAGTATAAGTATAAGAAGGGAACAGAAACGAATATTATATAATTATGGAAAACGAAACATGAATCCAACATTACAAATAGTAAAAAAAAAAAAGATAATTGGAAAAATAGCAAAATAGCCTAAAAAATGTCCCTGACAATTACTCGTCAGGGGAACGCGCAATATATTAAAAAAAAAAAAAAAAAAAATGGTGATCCTCATTTGTTAGAAAGAATGACATCAAAGTTATGTCTTGTAATGCGCTCAACAAGCAAATGTTTCGTAAGCCCGTTAGCAGTTTCATTAAAACAAAGATGTGTGGTGTCGTGGGACACCGGATAGGAACGAAGTTCCTTATTATAAAAATATTAATTTTAAGTTCTATTCGAGGTATAAAGAAAATAATTTAATTATTCGGGTATACATTTTTTATTATAATTTTTTTATTGATGAAAAAAAAAAACATCCTACTTTAGAAAGTTATCAACTTTATTTTATTCACAATGATTTATAAAAAATATATAATAAAAATATGTTATTTTTTGTACGTTATTACAAAGTTAAGTCGTACACTGTGTGCATTACTAATAAAAATCTTACGTTACGGATGTTTTTTTCCCGGTTAAGGTACCGCTCCGCATCGTCCCATAAGGAGTTTTGTTCCACAAAAAAAAATGCCAAATTAAATTGGATCTCACTTTATTCTAAAATTTGGCATTCATTGTTCATAAAACGTCACTTCACACCATTCGACCTCATGTAATCGGGCTTCTGATCTCCTCGCTCACTTGCCGCGTCACATAAAAGGTTGCTCCTTCAATTTCGGATATCGCGCGCAAAAGAATTTCAAGTAGGAAAAATGTTAAGCGTTTCCTTTCTGGAGGGGAACGCTTGCCCTGTCTTAGAAAAATGCTTAGAACAAAAATTGCTACACGATATTGCTTACGTAATAGATGTTAAATATTGTTATAACTTTTTATTGGTAAGCACACAAAAGAACGGTCTCGTTCAAGGAGAATTTCTTGGCTGTTCTAACGAAAACATATTTTACAAGTCATCGAAATTTAGTTTTGACAACACTGAATAGTGTTTCCCAAACTTTTCTCGGGTCGTAGATACGATTTGATTTATTCATCAGTTCAATAATGTTTGTCAAATTGTTTTATTTCTCAGTATGAATTTCCGATGTTTATCTGGGCCCAATTTATTTAAATGCAGTGAAATGTCATACTTCATAGTTGGTAGTAGCTTAGTGGTTAAAGTAACTTAAATAATGATCGACCGGTTAAACTGTTTCTACTTCATCAAGCCCACTCTAGTAGTACGAAGTGTTATCATCCTCTATCTTATTTCCTTAACCGATGTAGAATTAGTCTTCGCTCAATAATCAAGATTTTGCTATTAAAATTTAAAAGTCAACCAAAACTAAATATTTCAAATTTTTTTGTAGATAGTACTGCTGATACTCGTTAATGTCAGATAAACCAAAAATAAGTTTGATTATTATTCAGGAGAAAATCGAACCTAACCATTTTGCCTTAGGTCTATTTATAATAGATTGACATGCTACATGGCTGAGTTGAGCTCATTACTCACATAGCGTTTATATTACCCAACATACGTACGGTGGAACGTGAAAGTAAAACATAATAATTAAAAACCCATAGTTTACAAAGCCGTTCTGCCATGTCATGTAATATCAAAACATTGTTGCACTATTCATAAAATACGGTATTCACACCAACAAACAACCTATAAACTTACCCCTTAACTTTTCCTCATGCGATGTTGTGTGGAAAACTTTTTCCCTCTGTTTTTCTTGAACGCAACCAACTGAGAGAGATATATGCTGTGCTAGGGCTGTGTCTGAACGACCATCATGAACTATTGAAGGACTCTTCGGATATACGTGAAACAAAACAGTTCTAAGTGGTTGAGTAAATAAGATTAATTGAAGTTTAGGAAAAATTACACAATATCGACATAAAGGATATGTTACGCATATAGATGGAAAAATACTAAGGAGCTACTGAAAACCATAGAAGCCATAAGCTCAATGTTGTCAAGCATCTTGAAATATAAAATGTGACTCTTAAATGCCCTAGAGTAATAATAATATACATCATAATTGTACTTGTAATCAAGAACATTGTGACGTATTCGAAAATTTATAAATTATAAAAGTCAGAGTTAACCATACAGATAGCCCTAATTATGACAAATATTTACAAAAACCGAAGAAGACACTTCTTACTACTTTTTACTTCTTCAACTTCTTCTTACTTCTACAATCTTATAGTATTATAGCTACATCATTTGCTTGAAACCGAAAAGCTAGATAGCATGAATACATGTATACTGAAATAGGCCGCAAGGTATTTTAATAATAAATAGTACACCACTACTTGAGTATTTTTTTTAATATTTTCAATTAATAGTTTTAAAGGGAAAAAAGTGACAGCTATGTAAGTCTTCAAACGTCAGTCATAGGTACATTAATTGGAAAACTAACTATGTTCCATTCCATTTGCTGCGTTTCATTCCATTTTTTTACACATTCATTTCCATTCCATATGTTACATTCCCATACATGCGAATAGCCTTGAAGGGCTATTCTGGTTTCACCGTGACTCGTGAGCGAACTCCAAGGTCCTTAAAATTTGCTAGTATTTGCCCTAGCAAGAGGAGTTCTTCGCTGAATCTACCAATGGGTCTATTATCAGAGCACTAGCTCAGTGGCCTTCGATTTTATGCTTCAAAGGAGTATAAAAGGCGTCACTTGATTACAATTAGCCTCCTTATTTGTTCTTTTTCTTCTAATGTCTCGTAATTTTCTTCTAGAAATAAATTCAGAAGAACCACACACACGAATGAGTTCCGGTAATGACTTAACAACAGGTAGGATATATTATTGTAAAACTTGTACTGTTTAATTCCTGATGTCTACAGTCAGGCGACGATTATTATAAAACTAACATTATGTACTATCTGGTCATCATCAGGATAGACAATAGCTTTTACAATGTATATCAGGATTCATGTTTGTTAACTAAGTTGTTAAGAGTTGTTAACTACTTGATACTGGCTCTAATTTGACTTGGTCTTTTAAAAGTCCACGGGAGACACTAACTAAAGCACCAGGAAAGCCGTACAGCAATAGAAAGCAAGATAAAAAAAAATACAATATCTTCATCCAGTTTAAATATATTTCCCAATTCAATTCTTCTCCATCCCTGTTCACTACCTGAAGTTGACCAAGGTAACTTCGGGCGTCCTTGTTGAAATTAAGTTATCAACGGAACGGATAAAGTTTTTTTCGGGACGTTCTTATTAAAGCCCCAAAACATATGAAAAGCCTCTCATATATTTATTTTATTTAATAACTTTGCCGAGTTTCGAATGGGGTCGAAGGATTCCCGGGAAAATGTTTTCGTTCAGTGCCTCTTAAATATTTAGTTATGAAAGTTTTCCCGAGCTTGGTGTCAACTATATTGTGTAATTTTATTTTCGATTGGTTATTGGAGATTCATTAGATACAAATATAGATTTCTCAGTTTAGACTAAAATGGTTTAAATTATGGGTGAATTTAAGGTTTTTTTTTAAATCATTGTGTCTTGTAAGATTTTTTTAAAAGTGTAGACCATCTCATGAATGGAAATCGTTGTTGGGGGAAATCAGGAATCTTAAATAGCTTTCCGTCTAGTTATAAGCGCCTTCTAACATACTCTTCGAGTATAGAACAAGGCCTAATTTCGATACACTTTATATTTTTAGTATATTCGATATGATTGACCTTTTTTTTTTGCTTAGATTGATAGAGGAGCTCACAGCCAACCAGGTATTAAGTGGTTACCAAAACCCATAGACATCTACGACGAGAATGCCGCAACCTATGTTGAGATATGAGTTCTAGGGTCTCAGTTTTTACAGTACAACAGCTGTTCCACTCTTCAAATCGAAACGCATTACTACTTCACGGCGGAAATAGACAGGGTGGTGGTACGTAACCGCGCGGACTCACAAGACGTTCTACCACCAGTAAACAAGACGTCCTATAAACAGTTGCAGTGCTATCCACGATCAAGGACTTCCTTCTTAAACCGATGCTTCATTTGTCCATTTAAGACTTAAACAAAAAAATACATGTGTGCAATTCACACGTGGTAGAAGTGAAACCTTCCAAAATTAAAATACAATTATCCTAAACGTCTTAAGTATATGTAAAATTTTGTCATTAGTAAATAATTGTAAGGTAGCGTCCTCTGTGAATTGATACTTTAATTTCACGTATAATCCTAAATTAAAATTCACTACAAGAGCTTTCATACACACGTTAGTATTAAAAAATCTCACAGATGGCGCTGTATTAAATAGTATGTATATTTCTGTCTCATTCTTTGCTGGCTTCATCCTACACATTTTTGTATTTGTGTCTCTTACCTGTCGTTTTTTCCGTTGCATCCGGTTTGAAATCNTCTGTCACGATTCGCCCAGTCCACAAGGACTGGGCGAATCGCCTCGACGGTCCTACGACCAGCCGAAGGATCGGCCAGCCGCCTGGACCATGATTCCAGCACGGACCGCCGAGATTGGGCCCTCCGCGCTCTGACCACACTGGGGCTGGGGCGCGCCACGCCCCGGGCACGAAAGTCAGCCCGCCACTGATAGTCAGCGGCGAGCGCCTTCGCTTCCAGAACCCAAGGCGGCGTCCCAGCCAGTACACACGCCGCCTCGAAGGAGATGGTGCGATAGCCGCGGATGACCCTGACCGCGATGGTGCGTTCGTAAAAAGGGATACAAAGTTTTTGCTTCACATATTAATATGTAGATAAATAGCAAGCCACTACTTTAGTAAATGTATTAATATTGTCAATTACATGAGATGTCATAGGTGGATTAACTTGGTTAAAAAAATTAAATTTGGCAGGCAGCGTTTTCGCTTTGCCCCTGGCATTGCTGAAGTCTATTGGCGACAACCATCAACTCCAACCGCTCACCATCAGGTGGGCCGTATGCTAGTCTGCCCACAAGGGTAACAAAAAAACAATGAAATGTTTGCAAATCGAAGAATATAATTATGTATTATCTGAGCGTCATCAGAATAGACAATAGCTTTTACTATGTGTTAATATCAGGTTTCTTGTTTGTTTCACTATTGAAGTGATAGGTAAATATAAATTTTGATGAAAATACATAGATAGAGTTATTAACTACTTGACACCGCCTCTGATTTGACTTGGTATTTGCTGGTGGTAGGACCACTTGTGAGTCCGCGCGGGTAGGTGCCACCGCCCTGCCTATTTCTGCCGTGAAGAAGTAATGCGTTTCGGTTTGAAGGGTGGGGCAACAGTTGTAACTATACTGAGACTTTAGAACTTGTATCTCAAGGTGGGTGGCGTGTCTACGTTGTAGATGTCTATGGGCTCCAGTAACCACTTAACACCAGGTGGGCTGTGAGCTCGTCCACCCATCTAAACAATAAAAAATATATATTTAAAAGTCCACGGGAGACAGTAACTAAAGCACCAGGAAAGCCGTACAGCAATAGAAAGCAAGATAAAAAAAATACAATATCTTCATCCAGTTTAAATATATTTCCCAATTCGATTCTTCTCCATCCCTGTTCACTACCTGAAGTTGACCAAGGTAACTTCGGGCGTCCTTGTTGAAATTAAGTTATCAACGGAACGGATAAAGTTTTTTTCGGGACGTTCTTATTAAAGCCCCAAAACATATGAAAAGCCTCTCATATATTTATTTTATTTAATAACTTTGCCGAGTTTCGAATGGGGTCGAAGGATTCCCGGGAAAATGTTTTCGTTCAGTGCCTCTTAAATATTTAGTTATGAAAGTTTTCCCGAGCTTGGTGTCAACTATATTGTGTACGTAATTTTATTTTTGATTGATTATTGAAGATTCTTTAGATATAAAAATAGATTTGTCGGTTTAGACTAAAATGGGTTAAATTATGGGTGATTTTAAGGTTTTTTTTCTAAACTATTGTCTGGTAAGATTTTTTTTAAAGTGTAGACTATCTCATGAATGGAAATCGTTGTTGGGGGAAATCAGGAATCTTAAATAGCTTTCCGTCTAGTTATAAGCGCTTTCTAACATACTCTTCGAGTATAGAACAAGGCCTAATTTCCGTACACTTTATATTTTTAGTATATTCGACCTTTGTTTTATTGCTTAGATTTTATTTATTTATTTTTTATTGCCTAGATGTGTGGATGAGCTCACAGCCCACCTGGTGTTAAGTGGTTACTGGAGCCCATAGACATCCACAGCGTAAATGCGCCACTCATCTTGAGATATAAGTTCTAACGTCTCAAGTATAGTTACAACGGCTGCCCCACCCTTCAAATCGATATGCATTACTGCTTCACGGCAGAAATAGACAGGGTGGTGGTACGTAACCGCGCGGACTCACTAGACTTCCTACCACCAGTAAACAAGACGACCTATAAACAGTAACAGTGCTATCCACGAACCACGACTTCCTTTTTAAGCCGATGCTTCATTTGTCCATTTAAGACTTATACAAAAAGTTTTTTTTTTATTGCTTGGATGGGTGGACAAGTTCACAGCCCACCTGGTTTTAAGTGGTTACTGGAGCCCATTGACATCTACAACGTAAATGCGCTACCCACCTCGAGATATACGTTCTAAGGTCTCAGGTATAGTTACAACGGCTACCCAACCCTTCAAGCCGAAACGCATTACTGCTTCACGGCAGAAATAGACAGGGTGGTGGTACGTAGCCGCGCGGACTCACAAGTCCTACCACCAGTAAACAAGACGTCCTATAAACACTTACAGCGCTATCCACGAACAAGGCTTCTTTCTTAAACCGATGCTTCATTTGTCCATTTAAGACTTAAACAAAAAGTACTACTATAACTCGCTTATCATTCGTCAGACATAATTTAATCATTCAAGAAAAGCATTATGATTTTTCCACCCTTTACGATTCAGTTGTGATGTACGTTCGCTCTAATTCCCGGCGCGTTGGCTCAGAGCCAAACAACTGCGCGAATATAAGGACCTCTTCACATTCAGTAAGGGAACAAAACCTTTTCTGTAATTAAATTTCTAGAAACTATTTGTTAAATGTTAATAAGAACTATAATGTACCGTACCTACATACCGTACCGTAGTTCATACTCGCAGATTTAAAATACGATTTTAAAATAAAGAGTGCTGGTGTTTTTTGGAGGAACTTTTTTTCCTGACTGTAAGTAATCGTGATGACTTTTGGGATAGATAGGAGAAATAGAGAAGTATTATTAATTTTAGACTAGCTGACCCGGCAGACTTCGTAGTGCCTCAATCGATAAATAAAAAACCTAAACTTTTGTATAAAATAAACTTAAAACAAACAAAAGGAATCCGTCCGAAGGGGGACACAACAAAGGAAAAACAAAACTCCGAGCATTTTCATATTTATCTACCTTTTAAACCTTATCTGGACTTCGACAAATAATTCAAAACCAAAATTAGCCAAATCGGTCCAGTTGTTCTCGAGTTTTAGCGAGACTAACGAACAGCAATTCTTTTTTATATTTATTTTAGATTTCTTTGAGAGCCAATAACAACCATGGAAGCCCACTGCGATTCCCGACGGATTTTCTCAAAGGGTCGCTATTTCGATACGGTGGTAGATTCTGCAAAGCAGTGCTCTTGCTAGGACTAGTGATAGCAAATTCTCTCAGGATGAACCCGTGAGCGTACCTACCCGTCCGGGCGTAGTTGGAATAGCTAGGCTACCAGTGATTAGGTAGGGAAGGCGCGAATCGAATGGGCAAATTTTATTCATTTGTTACTGCCCGTTTGGTTTTTAAGTGTTCAGGGTCCATAGATGGTGGTTTGGGTGGCATTTTGGTGGTAGGACGTCTTATGAGTTCGCACGGGTAGGTACCACCACTATGCCTGTCGTGAATCAGTAATGCATTTCGGTCTGAAAGCGGGGCAGCCGTTATACTGTAAGAACTGAAACTTGAACTCACGTCTCAAGGTAGGTGGCGTCATCTATCTTGTAGATGTCTATGGGCTCCGGTAACCACTTAACATCAGGTAGGCTGTGAGCTCGTTCAACCACGTGAGAAATAAAAAATAAAAAAGATACCACAGCATGAGTGTCACCACTCAACTGGAGACCTGAGATCAAAGTTTCAATTGTCATGTATAACGGCTTCAAACTGGAATACATGACTTTGCGGCAGAAATAGACAAAATAGTCGTAATCACGTGTGCGAGTTACTCTCACTAACACGCCATATGGAAAGTTAAAGAATATTTTTTCCCTTGCCTCACATGGTGCCATCTGAACAAGACTTAAGCGATACAACAAACTCTAATATTAGTCGCTCGAGAAATATCTAGGATTATCTCAAGGAATTGAAATTCTTTGTATTCAAAAGCCTCTGTATGCGTTTGAAAGTAAATATTCAATGATCTTATGAATTTATCTCTTGCAGGAACGCTGTATAACAAGGATTTTTTTTATTTCAAATATTTGTCAACAGTAACATTATTCACTATATTATTAAGTTGGTATATTCGATAAAGAATTAGCTCTCAAAAATTATTTTATGGTAATACATATATTTGGTTTTTTAGTTGCCAAACTAAGTGACCACTCTCCTTGGTTGAAGAAGATCGCCATTTCGGAGTCATCATGGTCTAAAGGATAAGACGCCTGGTGCATTCGAATCAAGCGAGATGACTGTATCGGTGGGCGAATCCCGCAGTCATGCACCAATTTTTCTAATAAAATAAATGATCAGGAATGATTTCCACGGTGAAGGACCCTGACTGCAGGGTCGTAGCTTCGATTCCCACATCTGGTACACATTCTTGTAACGAACAGCTTCGTTTGCTGTCGAGGTGTATATGAATATATAAATATATATAAGTATGTCTATCAGTCTCTGGTTCCCATAATACAGGGAATCTTATTTATCCTAAGTCCAGACAGCCGTATGTGACTTGTCCCAGGGTATTATTATTATTTAGCGTTACGTAGTTATCTCGTGTTAAGTGGTTATCTGATCCGATACCGATTCCCATGAGATATAAGGCGAAAAACTTAAGTAACACCTTCTGATATGTGTCCTCTAGATCAACACAGAAGAACGAAGGTTTTGCTACAAAAAATGGCAGGATGATTTTTAAGTCCAACCGCGCGTCGCTTCAAAATTAATAAGATCTTTTTACGTAAGCCACTCTAAAAGTGACATCCACTTTATTTTTCAACATTCTCGTTCCAAGCTGGAGACTTGACTTACTTGTGATTACTGATTCCCAAGTTAAACTTGATCCGATTTGTATTCTTATTCTTCTTCTTCTTCAATCTGCGTCATCCCAATGATGAGTATAGGTCTCTTCAAATACATTCCATTCTTTTCGGTCTTTTACCTTTAGCATTTGTATATTGATGAAAAATTACAGGAAAATTTTGGGTTTGACAAGTAAATATCGCACAGTCAAAGATCACATCGCACTAAAGCCCTTCTTTTGAAGTATCGAATTTTTGTCTAGGTATATAAAACATTTCCAAATTAATTCTCGACATAGTCAGTACCAACCTACTGGAGCCTTAAATGGCTTCCTTGGCAAATTCATCAAAAAAATGTTAATCTAAATTCGTTTTGATTTACAAATTTTAGAGCCAGATGTATCTTTGCGTTCCGTTAAGGCGATTTTATGCTTCGGCGACACTTCAAGGGAGCTGATGAAAGCGAAATCAAATTGTAAGAGAAACTCGGATTAGTTCACGTGAAATTTCTAAAGGAAGCACGATTTGCACAGATCTGAGGATTGAATATGTGATCAATATGGAAACGTTTGCGTGTTTGTCAATGAAAATTTTGTGTCGACAATTTCAAATGCTTATATGAAAAGCTTTTTAGTACTATCTACAGCTATGAATGTTTTTTATTGCCTTTGTAGGTAGACGAGCATACGGCCCACCTTATTGTGAATGGTTACCGTCACCCATGGACTTCAGCAATGTCAGGGGCAGAGCCAAGCTGATTACCAAATGGAATGAAATGGAATCACATCAATTCTAAATGTTGTAATCATTCATAATAGCTTTATCGTTACTGCCGATGACACTAATTACTGTGCATTATGCATCTAGATGAAAAATGCGTCTCATTTTTGCTAGCAAGCTAGGAATCATCGTGGTGATCTATAATCCAAAAATTGAAAAGCTTGAGACAAAAGATTCAATTGCGAACCGAGCATTTTACCATTCAAAACCGGCCTCCATAGTTTTTTTATGTAAAAATCTGTAGAACGGTAAGTATGAGCTAAATAAGTATCTACCTTACTTCATACGACCATCAAGAAGTAAGATATATGTACATATTATTGTGTTATTCAAGTTAATATTTTTAAGGTTTTAAAGGTATATATTTTGAGGTACTCGCTAACAGACACTTAAATGCCAGAGGCAAAGACAGACTGTCTACCACTTAGAATCTTTTTAAGCCTTATTTAATGAAGGATAGGCGTGGCCACAATTTTGTTTATATTTGCCTCGAAACTATCATGCGTTCCCGTTTAAAGGTTGGCCAGCTTATCCGACCCTGACGGGGCAACGCAAATCCGCCATCGCCTGAAACATGTCTTATCGGATCCCCTGAATTCACTCTCGGTGATTTAGACCTCTCAATCACCGGTCACCGTCCTCGTCGAACGAATCGACGAGTTCGACGAGCGATCTAGCCAATAGACACAGCCCACTGAGTTTCTCGCCGGATCATCTCAGTGGGTCTGCGAAGCATTCTTGCTAGGACTAGTGTTAGCAAATTCTCTCAGGTTTGAGCCCGTGAACTCACCTACCCGTCCGGGCGTAGCTGGAATAGCCTCTTAGGCTACCAGCGAAAAGGTTGGGAAAAAAAGGTTGGCCAGCCGCTGTACTTTACAGTTTTGACGTTGACTTATATACCGTTGTTATTTATGTACATAGGCTTCGTTAACCACCGAGTATCAGGTGGGTTGTGAGTTCGTTCATCAATCTAGGCAGCATTAAAATGTTTTGCCTTTATTTAATCACTTTCATCAATTCGGCTTATTCCCAGAACTTTTTAGTTTGGGTGATCACAGAGAGCTGTTTCAATTTCTTCAAGCCTCAGAAATATTGAAATGATAAAATCAATGTACAATAAAATATAATGTTTTTAATTTTATTTATCTATATTGTGCCATCTTGCTGCCTATTTTTGTAACAAAACTGGTATTCATTGCTTTTATGAAAGACAACTGTTTTTCGAGATTTAATTCATTTCAATCAAGATTTGACCTCGCCATTCAAGAGCAGCGGCCTTCGCGGAAGAAAAAATCTCAAAGTAATAAAATAAAAGCAACGCACAATTTAAAATGAAAAAAAAAAAAATCTTTCTACATTTGTAGCATCACTCAAAGTAAGAGGGTCTAGTTTAATCAACCCTTTGTGGACCGAGTGTGGGCTGACAGTGGCATGTTAGTCTGAAGTGCTGCTGGTTCTGACTCGAGTGCTGTAAAAATGGAGATTTCTTTGTTTATTTGCCTCACATATTTATTCAAGGGACCCACAGCTCGTCNTGACCTCGCCATTCAAGAGCAGCGGCCTTCGCGGAAGAAAAAATCTCAAAGTAATAAAATAAAAGCAACGCACAATTTAAAATGAAAAAAAAAAAATCTTTCTACATTTGTAGCATCACTCAAAGTAAGAGGGTCTAGTTTAATCAACCCTTTGTGGACCGAGTGTGGGCTGACAGTGGCATGTTAGTCTGAAGTGCTGCTGGTTCTGAGTCGAGTGCTGTAAAAATGGAGATTTCTTTGTTTATTTGCCTCACATATTTATTCAAGGGATCCACAGCTCGTCTTATCCTAACTGACAACTAGAGTCTTGTCTTGAGTTATACCTTTTGAATCTGTGTTGTATCTAAATAATGAAAGTCTTAGAATGAGAATACGTGAGGGAATAAACATGTCGCTTCATAATTTTCTTAAGATACTGGCTTCGATTGATTTAATAGTTTTTTCTTTTTTTTCTTTTATGGCCCTTGTAGGCAGACCTGACCCACATGATGGTAAGTGGTCGCCCATGGACTTCAGCAATGTCAGGGGCAGAGCCAAGCCGCTGCCTACCGAAGTTATTGATCTGGACTAGTGAACCGCAGTTCGGAGTCAGCATAATTGTCAAAAGCATTTTGCATTTTCTTGATGTAATTTCTTGTTCTTCTTCTTCTTCTTAGTCGAATACTTCATTGCTGAAGGTCGTGTCCCTGAAAGCCCTTCGTGGCTGTTTGTACCATCAGCTTCCATTTGCTTCGGTTTTCGGCTTCTCTCAGGGCGGTCGCAACAGAGAGTCCAGTGAGCGCAGTTATCTGATCCGACCAACGGGTCTTTTTAGTTATCTAATTTAGTTATCTTAAATTTTTCCGATACGGATAACGCAGGAGAAAAGGCCCTATTTTGGAGTTGTTTCTTGGAGTATTGTAATAGGATTTTTTTACTATTTTTTTCGTCAGATGCATGGAAAACTTTGGTACGACCACAATGTTGTGTATTTAGTTAATTTGAAAAATATATTTTATATACCGCGTCGCAAAGATCCAAAGTATCTTTATAGCGTTTCACTTATTTGCCTTTAAAACCTGATCATTCACCGTGGATATCTTATTACTCATTATTACCATTGAACTTGACCATTCCAAATTCGAGTGATAGTATCGCCACGTAGCCATAAACTTTTTACTTCGATTGCTTCGTATCTTCCCAAAATACTTTATTTGAACACCCGTCCCCTCCATGGTGTTTCCCGAGCGCTATGACTTGTCCTTCTTCAAACGAGGCTGGTGGAGAGTACTTAACTGTTGACAGCGGCTTGGCTCTGCCCCTAGCGTTGTTGAAGTCCATAGGCGACGGTAACCACTCACCATCAGATGGACCGTATCCTCGTCTGCCTACAAAGGCAATTAAAAAAAATTAGAGCATATTATAACACTTGTATTTAGCACCATCTGAAGTCAGTAACGTGTTTCAGCCAAGAGTCACGTAACTCAATATCACAATAAGTTGTACAGTATTACTGTGTCGGAAAAGCCTCTATCCACGCAACGAGCAGTCAAAACTGTCGTTCAAGTCGTAAAAGCGAAAGAAAAAAGTTGTTTTATGAAACTAACTTCAGCATTACAGTTATGGCCCTGTATTGTAAATAACTTTTCGTTTATACGCGATGTTAGGGTTTATTTGTGGCAACTATGAGATGCGATGCTGTTTTATGGGTCATTGAGTAACATTACTGGTAGAAGAAATTAGGGATTCAATTCATTGACATTCGATATGAAACTAGTAAGATTTATGTTGTGTTTTTGTTTATGAAATTGATAAATTTTATGAGATTAAGAGCTCGCAGCCTATCTAATATTGTATATATCTAATATTCAGTGGTACCGGAGTCCATAGACATCAACAACTGTCAGTCTCAGTTCAGTATAACAGCTCTTAAGTGCCAGTCACTATGTTAGTAAATTGTTTTTTAGGAGTCATTCACCAGCTCGAGGTTTGGAACAGCTAGCTTGCAGGCTTCGCATCTTAAGGCGACTGACCGTATTCAATTTACGTTGTCTATAGGCTGCGGTAATTAGTTAACATCGAATAAGTCGCAAGCTGTGAAAAATTATGTCGTCGTGGCCTAAAGGATAAGACGTCCAGTCCATTCGTATCTAGCGATGCAACGGTGTTCGAATCCCGCAGGCGGGTACCAATTTTTCTAATGAAATACGTACTTAACAAACGTTCACGATTGACTTCCACGGTGAAGGAATAACATCGTGCAATAAAAATCAACTCGCAAAATTATAATTTGCGTAATTACTGGTGGTAGGACCTGTTGTGAGTCCGCACTGGTAGGTACCACCACCCCGCCTATTTCCGCCGTGAAGCAGTAATGCGTTTCGGTTCGAAGGTTGGGGTAGCCGTTGTAACTGTACTGAGACCTTAGAACTTATATCTCAAGGTGGGTGGCGCATTTACGTTGTAGATGTCTATGGGCTCCAGTTACCACTTAACACCAGGTGGGCTGTGAGCTCGTCCATCAATCTAAGCAATAACAAAAAAAAATGAAGTGTAATAAATAAATAAATAAGATAAATTAATTAAATCTCCGCTAATTTGAATACCGAGCGTATTTGATATCCCTTGATCTGCAATACATCTAGATTCTACACATTAAATGTCACATTCTCGCACCGAAACTATGCCAATCCTTTACCCCGAAAATTCCTAACCTACTTTTTCCATACGACGTCCCAAATTTATACTCGATCATGGCGCAAAGCGTCGTATTCCACACACGAGCTCCTAGCGCGAGAATGACGTAGGAACATGATGAACTGACTCGCATCATTTACACGCGGATGACTCTTAAACAAAAACGGGAGGCCCTTTGGTTGAGCACGTCACTTGCCGCCATTTTGAATTGTGTACAAAACCTTTTTGTATGTACTAGTGGTCCCCGCGGTAGCCGAAATTCGACAATAATTAATTGAAATTATAAGTTTGAACATTCTTATTGGTTCTATTGTCAAACACTTACTTCTATAATCACAGATTTCGCCAAGACTGCACCACAGATTATACACTTAATATTTGAGCGACTGCACTATAGACAAATAATATTAAAGACAAACAATATTAATCTATTCTCAATTTGACCACATACTTTAAAGAATAACAAAAGTTTCACAATTGACAATTTACAAAGAGTATATTAAATTTATACGTATGTGTTGTGTCAAGTACACGGTAGTGTGTGTAATGTTTTCTTTATTGTACATATTTTTAATGCATTTTTTTTAATATTAGCATTCTGCACTTCTTCTCTATATTCTCTGTAAGTGTGGGAAATTTCATACTGCTCCGCCCGGGCAATTTTCGTAAAAAGGGGTACACATTTTTGCTTCACGTATTAATATATAGATAATTGCTGCCTGTCGGAAGATTGTTATACCCGCGTAATCGCATCGGATATAAGTATGTTGGGTGGCTTATGTTAAAGGATGGGCTGCTACGTTGAAGGATCAGTAGAATCGATGCTGCAGTGTTGCGTGCTTTTTACCTACTACCAGCTAAATCTCAATAGAACATTTCCATTATATTATCTGTATAGGGAGGAGAAAGAAAATATATGTCGTGGATAACGACTTTAGTAATATTAAGACATTGTTTTGAGTATTATTTTAAATGATAAAATGTTTTGATGAATATCACAAAAATGTAGGGTAGACGTCGTAACGCCAGAGTATAAAATGGCGGTACGTGGACAGAGTCGTCTCAACCCACAGACACAGCCCACTGAGTTTCTCGCCGGATCTTCTCAGTGGGTCGCGTTTCCGATCCGGTGGTAGATTCTGCGAAGCACTGCTCTTGCTAGGGTTAGTGTTAGCAACTCTCCGGTTTGAGTCCCGTGAGCTCACCTACACACGCTAGGGCAAGCTGAAAAAGCCTCTCAAGGCTATCAGCTTAGGTAGGGAAAAAAGAGTCGTCTCATTCAGTCTCAGGCAGTCAGTCAGTCGGTCAGTCGGTCAGTAGAAACGAAACTGTCGGTTTACCCTGTCATTGTGAAAATTATTTGTTGAGGAGTTTCAATAATTATTATTCAAGAGGTTTTAATTGACTTTTATTGCAATAAACTGATTTCAACCGAATAGCAATGATGACGGCAATGGCCGCTCAGCCATCCCTGGCGCCGTCATATAAATTCTCTATACCGATATTTTTCGGTTTTAGTTTTTTCGGCGTTTAGTTTCCTTTTGCTATCGCGCTTTTTTCCCGAAAACCTTCAGTTTGCAGCTGAGCGCCCGAAGAAATATCGTCGGCGAGATTATGTAGGTTTTTCATACCTTTATGCTTGAACGAGATCCGATGCGCACGTTTATATTCGAATTTCATACTAACATTTTGACCATGACTATTTCTCAATATTTATTTACTAAACAAGCCTTATGGTGCTTGGCGGCATTCACGTTGTGGTGATTAAGGGCTCCAGTAACAGCTTAATACCAGGCCAACTGTGATCGGTCAATCGAGAAGAATTGAAAAAAAAAATCATCGTCGTCGTCGTCGTTGCCTAAGGGATAAGACGTCCGGTGTATTCGTATTAAGCGATATACCGGTGTTCAAATCTCAGGCGGGTACCAATTTTTCTAATGAAATACGTTCTCGACACCTGTTCACGATTGACTTCCACGGTGCAAGAATAACATCGTGTATTAAAAATCAAACTTGCAAAATTATAATTTGCGTAATCACTGGTGGTAGGACCTCTTGGGAGTCCGCACGGGTAGGTTCCACCGCCCTGCCCATTTCTGCCGTGAAGCAGTAATGCGTTTCGGCTTGAAGGGTGGGGCAGCCAACTATACTTGAGACCTTAGAACTTATATCTCAAGTTGGGTGGTGCATTTACGTCTTATATGTCTATGGGCTCCAGTAAACACTTAACCCTAGGTGGGTTGTGAGCTCGTCCACCCACCACCACACGGGCGAGTCATATCGATACTACACCAGAAATCTTTCTCGGAGTCTCGTCCAAAATAATATCATACTATATTTCGAATCAACACGATAAACAAGACTAGAACCACACAAACAGACCTACTTCACACAAACAATAGATTTGTTTATTTATGTATTCGACAAGCCATTAGACGTTGCTGTTTGAAGGGGACGGTATTGTGATTAAAGTAATTGTAATTTCATAAAATCTTTACACGCTCTGTTTCGAACGCGTAACAACTAGCATTAGAGGTATGCATTTTAGAATTGAAACACAAACGCTACGATTTTCAAAAAAACTTTTTTTTATATTAAGCTATTGCATAGCTTTTATCGCGGGTTTTGAGCCCGGCGATCAAATCAAGAAATTCTGTAACGAAAATAAAACCTAACACTCTAACTCTGCCTACAATGTAGCTCGCGTTCAACACATTCATACATTGCGCTTGTGTAATGTTTGTGAATAAGCGCGCGGCGTGACGTCGCATTGCATGCGCATCATGAAAAGTCTGCCTATCTCTCTCTCTCTCGCGCGGTCTTGTTTATGAGTGTGAAGGGTACAGTTATCGTTTTGCTTTTGTTAATATTTATAAATATAGCATGGTCTTATTTTATTATTGTTTTAATATTAAGTGATTATTGTCTAATTATAATTGCATAAGTTGATAAGAAATGCTCTGCAATAAGCTTTATCGCGGCAGTCCCCGAGTGCCACACGTGTTTTTTTCATGGCAGTCAGTTTATTCCACTCAAAACGAATGAACTAAATCTATGATATGTTTGAGATCACCTATTACTCAGATATTGGAACGAATGTTTACATAAAATCCTATTCACACAGTAACGTATACTAAGCCCACGAAGAGACGATATTGTAAGATGAGCCTATAGGAAGGTTGTTCATACACGTACGATGTTTAGTTATTTAATAAATATTTTTTCTAGAATTATCTTGAACATTAATGATCCAGATATTATATTATATTTATATTTTATTGCTTAGATAGTTGGACGAGCTCACGGTCCACCACGGTTAAGTGGTTATCGGAGCCCATTGACAACTACAACGTAAATGCCGTCACTCACCTTGAGATATGAGTTCTATGGTCTCAGTATAGTTACAACGGCTACCCCACCTTTCAACTCGAAACGCATTACCGCTTCCCGGCAGAAATAGGCAGGGTGGTGGTACCTATCAGTGCAGACTCACAAGACATCCTACCACCAGTAAATTCATTACATCCAATTACGATGCAGGGTCAGCTGGACCGGTTATTGTGGCGAGCATGTGACCACCACTGGACATGCAAGAGTAAAAAAAAAATTTTTTTTACGATTTATTAAATTCGTAAAAAATCTGAGCTTCTACTGTCAAGATATTATATAGCATACGACTATTTTATATTGTTTACTATTAAATATCGTGTTCAAATCGGAGAGCTGTGTATAGTACGAAGGTTTCTCTGGGACTTTAGGGATAATCCGTTTGACGGTAGTAGGATTTATTTGAGGTGGGCGTGACGTTTCTGTTTTGTTTGTGCTGTGACGTTGAATATCATAGCGTGACGTTTGGACGTACTAACATAACAATGTTAATGTTATTATTGATCTGGTTAGATGTTAGGTATAAATTTATGTAGTATATACTCGTGAATGCATGCAGTAAGCTATAACAAATGCTTGTTTCTCATAACTTAGTTTGAATTGATTAATATCGTCGCCCATGGACGTCAGCAATGCCAGGGGCAGAGTGCTGCCGACCGTTAAGTACTCTCTACAAGCCTCGTTTGGAGAAGGACATGTCAAAGCGCTCTGGAAATACCGTGGAGGGTAGCTCATTCCAAAGCCGGATGGTACGTGGCAAAAAAGATATCTGGAATTGCACTGTGGATGAACGCAGTAGCTCCAGGTAGTATGGATGAACTCTACTCCGGTGGTGGTGGTCAGTGCGATGATAAAAACGATATGATGGGATCATCTCAAGCAATTCCTCAGAGCACTCCCCACGGAAAATACGCTACAAAATACAGAGACAACTGAAGTCCCTCCGGAGACCTAGGAGTTATAAACGATCCGTGAGAATGGGACTATCGACAATCCGAACAGCCCTCTTCTGTATGGAGTCAAATGAAAGTAGCTGGTATTTGTGAGCCCCGGCCCAGAAGTAGGAGCAGTACTTCACGCGAAGCCAGATTTTTGCTTTATAAAGCAAAATTCTTTGTGAGGTCATTGTGAGTCAAAGTGAGGTACCGCTTCGTTCTGTTTAAGACTCCTAACAACCTGCCAACTTGGCTTTGCCCTCCAAATGACTCCGAAACTGTACGTCGCTTGAAATGTCAACCCTAAGTATATCAAAACTCACGGAACGTTGCAGAGATACTCCTTGGAATTGCTGCGGAAATAATAACGAAATTTTATTTGTTCAGATCTTTTAAGAAAGGCTAATCAATTTGGTTATTTTTTGGCTATTTTTACCCTTATACTCAGACGACTACGGTCCACTTCATGGAGAGAGGTTAGCATCGCTCATAGACCTTAGCAATGCCAGGGGCACTGCCTAGCCACTGCCTACTAAAAATACTATAGGTGGAAATCTATACTAATATATAAATCTACAGTGGTTTTTACGGATGTTCCGTTATAACTATTGAACCATGCATCCGATTGACTTGAAACTTGGTATCCATGTAGAAAATACATGTACTTAATGGATAGGCTAATATTTATATGAGTGTTGGACTCCCTAATAATAATGACAATAAGTAATAATGTTAATTTTAAATACCCAGCGAAGCGGGCGAGTACGGCTAGTCTTCAATAAAATAAAATAAAATCTTTAAACTATTAGAGATTATCACTACAAAGCGTGAAAAGGTTCTACTACATATAATAATATGTATTATAAGGTTAATGTCTCATTTTTATATAGTTGCTATCCTAATTTTCAACGTACTGTTTTACTTCGCATCGCCATTTAAAGGATAATTATACTATTTGGTCCGAATTTGTAATAAAAAGATAAAAACTAATATCAACAACAATATTTTATCCAACGTAAATTTAAAATTAAAATTTACTCTTTAATGATATTAGGCAAAAAATATTTATCTTGCCTATCGATCCCTACCGATCAAATCCTATATGGCCACAGCACTCGCCACTTAAAAGTTTTGACGTATCGGGACGTGTAAAGGGTTTTGTTTGCTTTACGATTTCATTCGACCTCCTTCATTTAATATGACATTTCTGCTGATATATTATTAAATTTATGAATGCTAAAGTAAACTTTGTTCTTACGGTATTAAAGTTATTTTTACTACTTTGCGAGATTCGTGAAAATATGTTTTTAGTATTTGTATAAAAAGATCGTACGCTCAAAATAACATTATTGTTTTTTTTTATTGCTATCGAATTCATATGAGTACACGGCACATCTAATGATAAGCTGCTGTCTATGGTCACCAGAATTTCCAAAGCTACAGCTAAGCCGTTGCCTGCAGTGAGTTTACGACATCAAAAATATATGGAGCATCATAATCCTCTTTAAGCACAAATCATTTCTCCAACAAATAGTGTAGTTTTGTTACCTCGGTATCTAAATATCGATAGGAACAATTTTAATTCAATTGATACATTTTTTTATTCTAAAAGTGTTCATCTTAAACTAAAGTAATAAAAAAAATTTTAAAATACATTCTTGGCACTTATCCCCATATACTAATATGGGACATCCAGACTGTAGCGTGATTGTCCATTGATTACGGATTAAAATCCTACGGGGCGTGACTCTTCTATTCATCCACGTTAATGAAATCAATTTAAACTAAGACATACCACCAGAGATACCTTTGAAAGTACCATTATAAAATATAAAAGACAATACCTTTTCTCAGACAAGATAGCGGTAACGAAGTAGGTTTTAAGTTACAGCGGAGCTTTACCGATATCAGATAACAAACACTTTTAAGCTCTGAATGGATTTGAGCTTTTGTAGTTCGGAAGTGAAAATTGTTCAAGGTTTTGTTATTCTTTTTTTTTTTAAGTTCAAATATTGGATTTGGACATAGCTTTTAGCAGGCCTACTGGCAGACTAGCAGACAAGACTTTACAAGGCGCTGCAAACAACACTGGCCAACTTTGAAGGCCGCTGTTTATTTCGCGACATACTATTGACCATTTCAGTATAATTGGTCTTCTCTTTCTTGCGTCGGTCTCCTTATTACTGAGGGTCGTGACTCCCCCACTGCCTCAATCTCTCTTGTACGATTGTTCTCCATCTGCTGCGAACCTTGGCTTCATGGAGGGCATCGTGCATCGCATCATTGGTCTAATGTATCCTTGATGCCGGAACACGCAACTACATTCTCCACAGAAATAGGCGGCTTCCATTGAACATATGGACAGTTGTAATAGAAATTGAGGGATATTGAATTAGGGAGTTTAGCAGGGAAAGGGTTGAGGATTATTTTTTTCGAATGCAGGGGAATAGTGGCAGGAGTTCAAGGCGCCGGGATTAGCATACACTGATTTTTAACACTTAGCATTTGTGGAAATTTGTAATTAATCAGCCGATAGTCGGTATCTAGGTTATTTATCTTTCCTAGAAATAATTTATATAGCAAAACAACGATTGCCGGGCTAACTTGTAAATTCATATAAAAAAAAAACGGTTGTCTGTAAAGTCGGTTTACTGACGATAGTTGAACGTGACAACATCATAAGAAAATACTGATGGAATGGTTTCATATTTGAAAACAAAATTTTCATTTTATTTGTTTGATAGATATATTGTATGGACAATTGACACTACATTCACTTTTCACTGAACTTCCATACTTGACGAAAACATGTAAATGTATTGTTGTATAGCAGCTGTCCACGCTGATGCATCGCTCACTCAAGTAGGAGAGAGACAGATGTCGAACGCTGCCGAACGCGGAGGCCGATTGTGCCTCTTTGTCGCTCGTTGCGCGCTCTCGCTTGCACTTCAAGCCTTAAATGGAACGCCTCATGAGCCATGTTTATTCGTGCGTGCAGCCGGCTCCATCGAATTATAAGACGTTGCCACGTCAAAAAAACTTGTTCTTCATAATGGTTATTAGTTCGTGAGTGTCAAATTGTTACACCCAAAATCCATCTATAAACGAACTAATACAGTTGCTTCAACGCCCACGTAAAGGCTTAACGGAATTTACCACAAAATTTGCTTTATACCTTCGTGTTTACATCGAAACAAACAATTTTAGGTTAATGTTAATGTCATCGCTACTTGCTGTAGGACCATTTAGATGCAGACAGTATCGGACGTGTTTATAATGCACTATCGACGCGTAGTCACATAAAGCAATAACCATGTAATCATTATAGAATATATTATAATAATATTTGTTAATGGATATGTTATAGCAAAAGCTAATTATGCGGTTGCTAGATAAGCTGAATGATGATACGAGCGATAATTTTCATTTCTCGCATCGCTTGTGTAATAGCATCGCCCCGAACGGGGACCTATTACAAAATATTTAGAACTCCATCGGTTAGATCATGCGAATTTGACGCTTAATACCCTATGAATAAGCAATGAGTCGGCTTGTACGATGTATTTTACATGAGAAATATTGCGGGGACTATTACTCTGTTAGTCGGGTTTACGGGCTCTCTTCGTAAAACCGAAGCTATCATTTCGGTTTAAGCTTATTAGTGTGTGTGATGATCGTATATTTAACAGATTTAAAATCAAATATCATTATCATTATGCCTTTTAAATAGTACTAGACGATGACCGAGCTTTGCTCGGTATATATTTCTTTTTGATAAATTGTGTTTTTTAGAAATTATATTTAAATACGAACACGTCAGTTAAAAAGACACAAATAATATAAATAAATAATTAATTTTCTTGGTCTAACCTTAAATCAATCACTCATTGGCTTCGGGTGGCTTAACAACGCCATCTGCTGAAATAGCTTTAGTGTTATTGTGTCTTTAAAGCAGTTAGTTGCTCTCAATTATGAAAAATAGTATTAATATTCGCCAATAGATGTCGGGAAGAGTCATAAAGTTGATTATTGAAAACACGAATAAAACAATATTTTCTGAAAATAAATCGTATCTAGATCGATTTATCGCCCCCGAAATCTCCTGTATACTAAATTTTATAAAAATCGTTGAAGCCGTTTCCGAGATTCAGATTATATACATATATATAATATAAAGAATTGCTCGTTTAAAGGTATAAGATTTAATAATAATTTTTTTGTATTTTTAAAGCGTTTTTGGTTGAATTAGTTGGGTGGACAAACTCGCAGCCTATCTATTGTGAAGTAGTTACGAAAACATTATCAAATTAAAAGACGATAAGGAACTTCATTTCGGACGGGGTCTTTGACAGCAAACTTTTAAAAAAAATACTTTCTTACGTAGGTTTGGTTTCAAAAGCTCACCAAAATGCTTCCTTAGCACAAAAAGTTAACTATGCTACATTATTATTAAAATTAGTTAGCCAATAGTTCATAGTGTTGGTGAAGTATATACCTCTTGTGCGTCCGCACGGGTAGGTACCACCACCCTGCCTATTTCTGCCGTGAAGCAGTAATGCATTTCGGTTTGAAGGGTGGGGCAGCTGTTGTAACTATACTGAAACCTTAGAACTTATATATCAAAGTGGGTGGCGCATTTACGTTTTAGATGTCTATGGGCTCCAGTAACCACTTAACACCAGGTGGGCTGTGAGCTCGTCTATCCATCTAAGGAATAAATAAAAAAATATAGATGCAAGTAGATTTTCCCTTTCTAACATAGAGCATCAGAGCTGACGTCAATGCTGCCTTCTCTACATCTGCAGCAATGCATTCGTTCGTTTGGTAGTTATTTATCATCAGCTTAGATGTCGGCTAATCTAGGAATATGGGCTAATACAATTGAAGCAATTACGATGGTCAATATACACATAAATACGAGAGGAAATAATAAATACGAGAGGAAATAGACATATGTTATATACCAATAACTCGATTATAGGTTGATGCAATTTGAGATGAAGATCGTAAACCGATCGTTCGCCCTCAGGACTTCTTGTCGATAAAACCACATCTTTATTTTTTATTACACGTAACGTATGGCGAAACTTGGACTGATAGAAGTTTGGATGTGGCAATTTATTATTTCCAGATTATATTTTTTGGTTAGCGAGTTTTGTTAAATTTTATTTGTCTGTTGATGCTGACGAGATAAGCCGAATAAAATACGCAGAGATGTCACGGCCTACGCTGAGAATTTCGTACGAATTTGGATATAAAATAAAAACGTCAATGTATTAGTAAATATTATTATATCACTTCAGTAACCTGCTTTTCTTACACAAGTCTAGTTAACATAATGTATCATTGACATTAACCTCACGATAGCACAGTGGTGCTTTTAAGAAGGGGTTCCCCTCCGAATACCACTTCAAGCAACCCACTTCCTAACAGGCGCGTTAACACCTCCGCCATTCACCCCATCACTCTTTTCGGCCAGCTCATGCCGTCGGCCTCGAAGGTCAAATATTTAGGCGTCACCCTTGACAGAGGTATGACATTCCGACCCCACATCAAAACGGTACGCGACCGTGTCGCCTTCATATAAGGACGCCAATATCCCATGATTTGCAAGCGAAGTAAATTGTCCCTTCGTAATAAGGTGACACTCTATAAAACTTGCATACGCCCCGTGGTTCTTGAGGAATGTGGATGTCCATGACGACCTGGAGCTTGACTCAATCAATAAGTATATATATGTAGTCAGCATCAATGCGCCACTTTGCGAAGGCAGCACGACACAAAAACCCTCTTGTCGTGGCCGCCGGAAATTACATACCCAATCCTGGGAACCGAATGCTAAACGTTCGACGTCGCCCTAAACACGTCATTACGGATCCTCCCGATCCATTAACGGTGTTTTAGGTAACACAAGCACCGGTCACCGTCCTCGCCGAACCCGTCGCTTGCGACGAAGGGCTCGACGAGTAAATTAACCCATAGACACAGCCCACTGAGTTTCTCGCCGGATCTTCTTAGTGAGTCGCGTTTCCGATCCGATAATAGATTCTGCGAAGCACTGCTCTTGCTAGGGCCAGTATTAGCAATACTTCCAGTCTGAGCCCCAACAACTCATCTACACGCTAGGGTAAGGCTGAAATAGCCTCTCAAGGATATCAGCATAAGTAAAAAAATATGTATTATATCATGTTAATTTCTCACGATTAAATATCTTATTATGCTAAAAAGTAACAAAATTGTTTTTTTATTATTATTACCATTGTAAACTGTCACACAGAAAATTTATGGTAAGCAATCTGCGTCGCTCATAGACACGGCCAATGCCAAGGGCACAGTAAAGCCACTACCTACCGCTAATACCTTATAGCACAATCAATTTAAATAATGAAGTGTGTGTGTTTTTATCTCAACTTTTTTCTGATTTTATAAAAGTCATAAATGATAGTTGCTCACGGAATTATTCTCATTTGTCATTTATATTCAAATTCGCAATGCTTCAAACCATGTAAAATAGAACGTATGTATAATGAGCGAGACGCTAATAATTAAATGACTTCTGTTTCCCCTAGCTATTCGTTAGTATCATAAGGAGCTGTTCTAGCTACGCTGTGGCTGTGGGTGAGCTCACAGAGAATTTTCTAACACTAGGTAAAGAGACCTTGCCTACTCTTGTAGGCAAGAGAGCAGTGTTTTGCAGAATCTACGACTGGGTCGGAATCACGACCCAGTCGTAGCAAGAGCAGTACTTCCCAAAATCTACCACCGGTTCGGAATCGAGTCGGACGGACCCACTTAGAAGATCTGGCGCGAAGCTCAGTTAGTCTATGGTTCAGGTTGCACGTTGTACTCTTCGAGTCGAGTTCGACTTGAGCGATGGCCGATTTCGTGTTGTAAATTATTTCCAGAGCTACTTAATCTAAATTAATCTGTTTTTTAGCTTAAACAGTAAGAACAACATTTTTTCCAGCTCTATGATAAGCAAACCGTATTTCTCATTGCACCATACTCAATTCCCATGGGGTGCGTTAGCCGGCTTTACGAACCCCATGCCATCCTGAGCGAATCGCCCTTAAGCTCTCTTAAATACACGAATCAAAAATTATCACTAACCAAGCTTAATATTATGTTATACAAATAAAGGACAGATAGGTGATTTTGTTGTGTAGGTCGATGGACAAGCTAACAGCCAAGCTGGTGTTAAGTGACCTCATAGACATCACAACCTAAATGTCGTCCATTTTTATTGAAATATGAATTTGAAGTCTTAATCGTATTGTACCACGGCTGCACACGCTTCACGCTGTAAGCTACCCGTGCGAGATTACAATCCAACATTATCACCCTGCTGTTGTTATTCGCTTTATTATTGTTGTTCTCAGACAATCCCTTTAAGAAATTAGGCATTCATGAATTTGTCATGCTGTTAATTTTACTCCTAATATCAGGCCTAATTGTTAATAAAAAATCTTTTCCTTTGTTGGAGATTCATGGAAAATTTCCAGTAGCCAAAAAAAACCTACTAACTTATAGTGATTTAAATACGTTAATAAACGCATATGAACTATTGGAACATGAATATGTATACTTTGGATCAACCATAATATCTGAACTTAACTAAGTCTATGGCCTCATGTCTTCACTTATGTTCTAGTGTCTATAGGCTTTACCGTCTATGAACAGGTGAAACATGATTTTATTCGTCTACCTACAACATAAATAAGATCGTAACTTCCAAATAAAATACTATACTCCAATTTTACTGGTAGTAGGACCTCTTGTGAGTCCGCACGGGTAGGTACCACCACCCTGCCTATTTCTGCCGCGAAGTAGTAATGCGTTTCGATTTGAAGGGCGGGGCAGCCTTTGTAACTATACTGAGACCTTAGAACTTTTATCTCAAGGTGGGTGGCGCATTTATGTTGTCTATGGACTCCAGTAACCACTGAACAACCAGGTGGGCTGTGAGCTCATCCATCCATCTAAGCAATAAAAAAAAATGTTTACGTAACTCAATACGGTCCACATTAACGAAAACTAAAACTAAAATCTCGATCGAAACGTCTCAATGAAACCCAAAAATTATCATGACTCCCTTACAAATCATTATTTATCGTTTACCGAAATAATTTCGGTACCAAACAAATCGTAAACTGAATTTATGCGTGCCTATCGCTCGCCGGGCTTAGGGCCGCCCAAATGAACCCTAATAAATAAACATGAGCGCGAACAGACTTGACCAAAACGTCATTATAGTGTATAAGCTAGATGACGTGCTTAAAACGGAATGCTTCATGGAAACAAACATTCGCTACGAAATCATTAAGTTATGTTTGGGGACACTTCAGCATAATAGCTTTTTTTTCCTACCTATGCTGATATCCTTGAGAGGCTATACCAGCTTCGTCCTAACGCGTAGGTGAGCTCACGGGGCTCAAACCGGAGTGTTGCTAACACTGGCCCTAGCAAGAGCAGTGCTTCGCAGAATCTACCACCGAATCGGAAACGCGACCCACTGAGAAGATCCCGCGAGAAACTCAGTGGGCTGTGTCTTTGGGTTAAATTTAAAAGCGGAGTCCATCATTCCAACTTAAATTTCTCTCAACTGTGAACCTGGCCATTTAAGCTGACAGTTAACTCTAATCAATAAAAAAAAGTCCAATAAGTACGTCGAGAAAACAGCAACAATATTAAACCAACTTCAACAAAGTTTGACCCCATTCGCACAGGCCCCGGTCACAAAGGTCAACTTCCAGTACTTGAGCCGAAGAGGTCGATTATCTTAAGCGTACCGTAAACATCGAAAACCATCAATGGACCCTTCAGATTCTTTGCTTATAAGAGGATTGGGTACCTTTTAAATAACCTCTTGTGGTTTCCAGTCAGTTTCTTTTTGGAAGTGAATCTTTTTGATGGATATTATTAGGGTACATACGGAAGTACACGTTATAGAAATAGACACGAGGTCAAAATTGTAACGTACGAACTAGTACTGGAACACTGAAAATGTAAACTGATGTATAACAACAAAATTAACAAAATCCTGACAAATCGCAGAAAACGATTTAGCTTGTTTGTAGAATATTAAAATTATGACACTGATAAAAAAATAAGAGACGGTAAAATTAAATTTACTGTAGTTTTTGCATCGAGTCCAAGTTTCGTTTTGACCGTGTAACGGTTATCCCACCCTCTTCGAGCCGGATGCAGTTAAGCCTGCTTTGCAGCAGAAATATATGAGACAGTTTCCATATGGTGTTCCTGTTCGCCCAAAGCAAATTATAATTCTACTAAAATGTTGTTACGCGCTGGGATAAACAAAAAATTATACCGAAGTACAAATTAAGACTGTATTAGCACTTAGATCACTTAACGAACACTTTTGAATTCTCAATTCACTTCTTCCGCTTCGCTTCAGGTGATCCATTCACTATTTCGCTTCGAGTATTTCAGATTACTGACTGCCTGCGTGCCATCTCCGCTAGTCAAGACAAAATCCCTAGAATCGTCGAGAACATTGCTCACAAGTCGAGTACATTCGATGTGCGTTTCCGCTATCCGACAATAGATGGCGTTGTACTCCTCGAGCGTTCTAGATGTTACTATTTCGGCGATAGGTGGCGTTACTCTTACCGGCGTAACAATATATAATAAAGTAATTAACTTGAAGTCAAATTATGTAAGCAAACAAAAAGACAACGGCCAATAAACCTTCGCCAACTCCTATAACTATGACACGAATAAAATAAGTAAAATTATTCGCAAAGCCTTCAATAGAGACAAGATGATTGTCGTGAAGCAAATAAAATCGAGGGCCGTGCAGATATTCGGCGGCTTGGATCGATTCCAACGCACGGACCGCACGCTCAGCCGAAATCAATTTTATATTAGTCCACGGCACGGCTGGAACAAATGAAATAATGAATGGTACACGTGGTTCATGGACGAGATTTTCAATCGTGCTCTGAAAACTGTTAATAGTGATGCGGGAAACTATATCGTACATGCTGTTTTCTGCGGTTTTCGCGAGCTGCAGACATAATTGAAACTACTTTTATGGTTTAATCGAGCGCGCCGATCGTCCAGTCGTTGGCGACCACGAAAACTGCGAACTTAGAAACATTAGAAATTATAAAATGAATTTCTTTTGGCGAGACTACACCACAAAATAAATATATATTTATATCGCATGCGTTTGGAAAATACCGTTCTGTCACGTTCTGTGCTCCATCAATATGAATGTTGCGTTTGATGTTCCAATTGTGTTAAGTTGGTATAATATAATTATTATTATATCAAATAAAAAAATTGTAATTGCTTATCGACATGATAGATGTAACGGTTAACTATACCCTCTCAACCCCAATACCCCTTTAATATACTTCACTATCAGTTACTGCGCCAATTGAAAAATTAAGCCATTTGAATTTAGAAAAAAATAGTAGAAATATAGAAATAGGGGAGAGGGCGGGGGAAGAGGTCGACTGAAGAAAACATGGGTGGAGTGTGTGAATCACGATATGAGAGATGAGAGAGGAGTGAGTGTTGAAATCACGACTGATTGAAGAGATTGGTATAGAAAAAATCGGATAAGATGGAGAGAAAGAAGAGTAGAAATAGAGATTAAGAAGTCGTGGTGACCGAAAGGATAAGACGCCCGGTGTACTCAGATCGAGCAATGCTACCCGTACCGGTGTTCGAATCCTGCAAACAGGTATTTATTTTTGTAATCAAATAAGTATTTAACATATTATGATCACGAATGACTCCCGAGATTAAGGAATATAGTTTTGTGGAAGTAAAGTTTTATTTCATTTTTAGTTCGACAAATAACAATTTGTTAAAAAGGCGCCAAAATGAGTGATGGAATGCAGGAATGCACAGATAATATACAAAATGTTCATCTCCCACAGACACAGCCCGCTGAGTTTCTCGCCGGATCTTCTCAGTGGGTCGCGATTGCGATCCGGTGGTAGATTCTGCGAAACACGGCTCTTACTAGGGTTCGTCTTAGCAATAGTAACAATGTCAGGTTTGAGCCCCGTGAGCTCACCTACTAGTTCGGTGAATCTGGAATAGCCCCTCGAGGTTACTAAAATAGGTGGAAAAAAAAATGTAAATCTTCAACAAGGAATAAATAACATTGTATGATAAGAATCTGACCTGAAAAATATGTAATTAATTGTCGTAGTTACGGTAAGAGCCAATAAACCTCATATCTCGAGTTGGATGGCAGGAATCACTTTATGGAATCTATTAGCTTCGGTAATCACTTAACGGTAAGTGGGCCGTGGACTCGTTCGCCCAAGTTCACTAACTAATAGATATAAAATAATTTTATCTCTTTCGTAAAAATTTATGAACATACAAAAATAATATTTTATAACGTAAACTGCGTTTTAAAATAAAACTATCATTAAAGTCGTGTTTCTGCAAAAGCAAACATATTTCCAATATACTCTGAAAGTCGAAAGTCTTAAACAGGAAATAATTGAAAGCTTCGTACACGAAGCTGGGGCAGGCGTATAAGCTTTTTCCCTTGTAAGCCTGAATAGATATCGTTTTCCGCAAACACTAGTCTTTGTTGCCCCTGAACTCCACTTTGAGCATGATCTACAAAAACTTGGATGTGTCATGTTGTAGTCCTAGGGTACTCCACTACATATGGCCCTCACAAGCTGTCTCCACTTGACCCTGTCTTGCGCTTCCTCCTTGACATCACTCCAGGTCATATTGGCAGTCCTCATCTCACTCTCTACGGAGCGTCGCCAAGTGTGTACAGGATGTGTCATTCTGAAATTAAATTTTATAGCTATTTTTAAATTAGTTATAATTTCTGACTTGTTTTTTAGTTATTGCTGATGTTTTTGAAATGTTTAATTTTTATGTTGAGGTAATGTTTGTTTATTGAGTTTTGACTTCAGTCTCATATTTCAAAGTGGATGCCAGTGGAGTTCATACACGACTACTTTACACGAGATTGGCCATGAGCTGAGCACGAATAAATAATGAAACAAGCAAAATGTTTTTTTGTTTAAATGCTCTTGAAGTACTTTTCTCTAAATAAATATCAAGTATGACAAATATGACATTGATTTTCCATGAAGCAATGTCATACTTGAATATTATTTATTACATTCTATTTACAAAACCGGAAGCATAAGAACTGTGCTCAAAAACAGAACACCACATCCATTCTTTGTTGTTTCAGAATAAGAGCTTCCAACCCACGTCCGTACACGATCGTTCAAGAAATTGAAAACTAATATCGTATTGTGAGTGTTTCCATTGTGTTAGAAGTGGAAAATTTAAACAATGTGCACATGAATTTGATTGAGAGAATCGATACAATTTTCATAAATAGACTTGTAAAATAATACTGGAAATTCGTAGTATATAAGATAGCTTTATTGTCTACAAAAAAAGGAACTTATTCTTTTTTTTTTTATTGCTTAGTTGGATGGACGAGCACACAGCCCAACTGATGTTAAGTAGTTATTGGAGCCCATAGACATCTACAACGTAAATGCGCCACCCACCTCGAGATATAAGTTCTAAGGTCTCAGTATAGTTACAACGGCTACCCCACCCTTCGAACCGAAACGCATTACTGCTTCACGGCGGAAATAGGCGGGGTGGTGGTGGTACCTACCCGTGCGGACTCCCAAGAGGTCCTACCACCAGTGATTACGCAAATTATAATTTTGCGGGTTTTTGATTTTTATTACACGATGTTATTCCTTCACCGGTGAAGTCAATCGTGAACATTTGTTGAGTACGTATTTCAATAGAAAAATTGGTACCCGCCTGCGGGATTCGAACACCGGTGCATCGCTTCATACGAATGCACCGGACGTCTTATCCTTTAAGCCACGACGACTTTCAAATATTCAAATTTCGATAAGGCATTTTTTTCTTAAAATAGATTTTATTTTAATTTGTCTAATTACTAGTAATATTCTACCGTCCTACCTGTATTTGGGGCGAAGCAATCATGCTTTTCACTTCAAATGGTGATACAACTGTTATAGATTCCATTATGCATTCCTACTGAGCTATTTATGGACTTCCAAAAATAAATCTCACTAGGTATTAAGCTAACTAAGAAAACTTGACAATTTCACGACTCATATAACATCTTGATTGTTTTGATACGACTATCCTAAATGTGTGGTTGCTTTAAGATAGAAATAGGAGAGATGGTAGAAACCCATACAGGCCAAGCAACGCTTGTTATCTAAATTAGGATTAGGTAGTTTAGGAAAGAATGGCAGAGAAACATTTGCATTGACCTTAAACTCATCTCTTCTCTCTATTTAGACTCTATCATTGAGATCTCAGCAGCTATCGACTTTGAACCGTTTCAAACAATCTGTCTCAGAGCTTTTATTATTTAAGTTAGGAAAGTTAGACGTTCAAAAATCTTGTCCTAACTAACTGAACTTAAACATCTTACGTACTTAATGTAACTTAGTTAATTGTTACGGAGGAGTTGTAATTTGTGAAGGGAAAGTTTTTATCGTCGGAAGGATTAAACAGATTTATGTCACTTGTTCGATTAAAGGCTTGAAGAGATTGGGTTTTACAAGTAATTTGGATGCGTCATTGTTGTATTGGCTGTATTGGTGATTGGCCAATGACACGTACAGCGCCCGATGTACTGTCAATGTCTGATGGTGAGTGGTTACCGTCGCCCATGGACTTCAGCAATGCCAGGGGCAGAGCCAAGCCGCTATCTACCACTTAATACTCTCCACAAGCCTCGTTTGAAGAAGGACATGTCATAGCGCTCGGGAAACACCGTGGAGGGGAGCTCATTCCATAGCCGGATGGTACGTGGCAAAAAAGATCTCTGGAAACGCACTGTGGATGACCGCAGTGGCTCCAGGTGGTATGGATGAACTCTACTCCGGTGGCGGGCGGTGCGATGGTAAAAACGAGATGCCGGTATCATCTCGAACAATTCCTCAGAGTATGTGGTACTATTATTGATGGAAGCTGTTCACCGACCTAGTCCAAATGACCTAGTGGTCAGCAAACCTGACTTCTGTACCGGGCGGTCCAAGTTTGAATTCTGTTTTTAATCATTTTCGTTGTTAAATATATTTAGTATTTGGAGACATGAAGTCTCTGTTGTATTCGCTCACTCCTCTCTTACACATATCGTCTTTCACGCAATCCATCCATTTCTTCGTAGGTTTTCCTCTTCCTCTAAATCCTTCCACATTCTTAGTTAAAACTCTCTTACCAAGGGTTGGTAAAAGTTGTTCTTATTGTATAGAATTAATCATATTTTTAAAGAGCTCAGTTGCATATTTACAAGCCGCATTCGAGCCGTCAATGTTTTTTTTTATATAGCTTAGATGGGTGGACGATCTCGCAGCCCACTTGGTGTTAAGTGGTTACTGGAGTCCATAGACATCTACAACGTAAATGTGCCACCCACCTTGAGATAAGTTCTAAGGTCTCAGTATAGTTCAACGGCTGCTCCACCCTTCAAACCGAAACGCATTACTGCTTCACGGCAGAAATAGGCAGGGTGGTGGTACCCACTCGTATGGACTACAAGAGGTCCTAACGTCAGTAATTACGAAAATTATAATTTTGCGGGTTTGATTTTTATTACACGATGTTATCCCTTCACCGTGGAAGCCATCCGTGAACATTTTTGTTAAGTACGTATTTCATTAGAAAAATTGGTACCCGTCAGCGGGATCCGAACACCGATACATCGCTCGATACGAATGCACCGAACGTCTTACTTATCCTTTAGGCCACAACGACTTCAAAACGTAAATTCATTTTATTATATTATAATATACTTAGCTCTATTAATCTAGTTTAATAAATAACAAAACATCTGTCGGAATCATCTTGAGCGAATCAGGATTAACTAATTAAATTTTTAATTAATAAGAAAACACGCGTAATTTAATCTCCTCACACATTTTAATTGGATTCGGAGCTCGTGACGTTTTTGGAATTAAGATTAGGTTTGGAAGAAAATGAAATGTCAGTCTGAGAATATATGATGTATTTTTCTATGTTTTTAGGGAGCCTGAAAGCTCTGACTGGCACCACACTAAACTGCCTACTTTTGCCACGAAGCTTCATATATTACGGTTCGACTTAATAGGTCCGAACAACCGTTATGGGAATTAAATTAAACCTTCTATCTTGTCTCATCTTACTACGTTAGCTCATAAAAAAAAAACTTTTCATTTATCAACGAAAGGGCGGTAAGCGAATTTGTTTGCCTTGGCCAATAAAAAATAACCAATAAGACTTTTGCTAGAGTTTCAGAATAGTATAGAAATACTCCAATAATGTTCATTGTGTTGATCGTTCCCACCAATTTTATTCCACAGCTGTACTTCACGAAGTATTTTAATTTGAAAATGCACATACCTACTGTACCGAAGTATGTGCAATAGATACCACAGAGATAGTTCGATAATAATAGACCAAACACTGAAAATACAAGGGAATCTGAAATCTAATACATATCATTTAAATACGAAATGAGTTATTTAATTTCAGTAAATCATAATATAATCGCGGTACGTTTTGAAACCCAACATTATTTGGCCTTGAGTAAGCGGGAGGAATATATATATCTTTGTAGGAGAGGAAGAGAGACAAATCGCCATCTTTAGAGATTCAAATTGTATTTGCATTTATAATGAGGTCTGGAAATGTGTAGTTAAACATAGCTGACTACGTTTTAGTTTAAATAAATTTCAAGTATTTTCCTTTCTTGAAGCTATTCAGAAATAACTCAGACGTTATCAGATATTATGTATGTATCTGTTTGTTACAAATATACTTATGTAAGTTTTTTTTTTATACCTAGATGGATGGACGAGCTCACACCCCACCTGGTGTTAAATGGTTGTTGGAGCCCATAGACATCTACAACGTAAATTCGCCACCCACCTTGAAAAATTAGTAGTTTAGGAGTAGGAGTTTAGTCGTGTAAGTAGGAGTTTAAAATGTTGAATTGTACAGTACATTGAGAAATGAAAATATTTAATCATCATCATCATCTCAGGCCTTACAATCCAAGATGGGCCTTAATCTGATCCAGTATGTCTCTCTAGACTGCTCTGTTCAAGGCTTTCTCCTTCCAGTTCCTGACACTGATAGCTTTGAGGTCCTGCTCTACGCCATCCTGCCATACTGCGCCATACTGCGGCCCTCTGGTTTGCCATATAGTAGTTGTCTTGGCATCCTGGTCTCTTTCATTCGAACTGGATGTCCTGCCCGTCACGGGCGTCCGATTTTAATAGTTTTTATGATATTATGATCTTTATTACATGAACATGAATGTTATTATATTTATAAATATAAATAGATAAATTTATATTTCAATCAATAGGTATTTATTACCTGAAGTGATTCTTGTCCATTGTTGTCTAGAAGAGATCGCTCTTAGCAATAATATTGTACGCCCGTTGTTTTTTTTTTGTATTAATGTTTAACATTTTTATTAATTTTGGTGTACATCAAAGCATACTCCTACTCTCTCTCTCCTTGCCTCTCTCTCTCTTTCTCTCTCTACTTAGATACTCATTCTAAATACTTTTTTCATGTCAGAAATTACCAGCTGTCTATCACATCTCTCTAATTTTCGGAAATAGATAACAGGCGTCCGACCAGCTGACCGAAACATTTCGCAAGCTTCAATTTACAAATTAATCTCCAAGCTCAGATAAATCCTGTGCTAAGTTCGTCCGGCATCATTTATTCACAACAATCCAATTGACAGCTTCGAATGAAGATAATTTAATATATTATCAATTCTCTTAGTATTGATCTGGTTAAGGCTGGATTAAGTCCAGCGGATTGAGGGTCGTGGTTCCTTTTTATAATGGGGTAATATTTTAACAATGTTTTTTTTTTATTTATTGCTTAGATGGGTTGTCGAGTTTACAGCCCACCTGGTGTTAAGTGGTTACTGGAGCCCATAGACATCTATGACGTAAATGCGCCACCCACCTTGAGATATAAGTTTTAAGGTCTCAAGCATAGTTACAATGGCTGCCACACCCTTCAAACCGAAACGCTTTACTGCTTCACGGCAGAAATAGACATGGTGGTGGTACCTACCCGTGCGGACTCACAAGAGGTCCTGCCACCAGTAAATAATAATGAATTAGAAGGCAAATTACCAATTGCTATTAATTGCTCTAGATGGGCAGACGTATCCATAAACATCAATTACATCATGTATGAATGAGCTTGAAACACTAGGTCGGTTACAGACCGAGGTATTATACGCGTCGTCGTGGCCTAAAGGATAAGACGTCCGGTGCATTCGTATGTAGCGATGCACCGGTGTTCGAATCCCGCAGGCGGGTACCAATTTTTCTAATGAAATACGTACTCAACAAATGTTCACGATTTGCGTAATCACTGGTGGTAGGACCTCTTGGGAGTCCGCACGGGTAGGTACCACCACCCTGCCTATTTCTGCCGTGAAGCAGTAATGCGTTTCGGTTTGAAGGGTAGCGCAGCCGTTGTAACTATACTGAGATCTTAGAACTTATATCTCGAGGTGGGTGGCGCATTTACGTTGTAGATGTCTATGCGCTCTAGTGACCACTTAACACCAGGTGGGATGTGAAAAAAAAAAAAAACGCACTAAATCATCATTATTTTAGTTGAAACTTTATTGCATAAAACAATGAATCTGCGGACTGTTTACCCTCCCTAAGATAAAGAATATTTAATACCCAAAGAACAATTCCGAGTACCTGCCTGCATTCTAATAATCTCGATGATATTATAGCGTTTTGTATTCAAGAAACGTCTCACAATAACCATCGATGTAACAATGTGTCAGTTACAACGATACGCCGATCGTTATCTATCTACCGCGTGAATGTAATCGAAATTGGTATTTGTTATGGTAATATGGACCTCAGTACTTGAACTGGAACTAATAGTATAATGTGTTTGTGATGTCATTTTGAAGACGATTGTTCATTATCTTGTTAGGGGCTGTGTTGGTGCTTTGTATTCTGTTTTAAAACCCGTAGTTGATGCCTATAGTTATGAGGCTTGAGGTCCGAGTCTCAATAGTATTGTTTGACAACTGTCCGAACCGGCAGCACGACTCACTTGGCCAGTGGCTTCAGCTAACCAGTTATATTCACTAATGCAACAATAACGGGAAAAACCTCGCCACAACTGTCTTGAAACTTTATTGCTGTAACGAGATTACGGCAATAAATAAAGAATGAAATACGGGTTTATCAGTTTCACTTCGGGAGGCTGATCGAGTTTCAACGTATGATTTGTGAATATGAACCGGCCACCGCCCGCGGTTCCTGTCTGTGACCACTCCGTGATGGATGGTCTTTACGTCCATACATGAAATGAATTTGGAGCAATGCAAATGGGATTCTATTTTTGACGAATCCTGAAGTAATTTATTAGGTAGTAACTAACGCATTATTTGCATTTGTAGTAGGTATAGTGGTTGGATTAAAATTAATCTTAACGAATTCAATCGTTATTGGTACTGGGATTCTATGTATGTGAAAACCGGAAATAACAGATACGAGACAGTCTACAAGAGCTTGGAATGACTTTAATAAAGATAGAGCCGATCGCGTAACAAATATGGATTCTGTGATCTGTCAACTAGAGACAAAAAAAGATGTGTGGTGTCGTGGGACGCCGGATAGGAACAAAGTTCCTTATTATAAAAATATTAATTTTAAGTTCTATTCGAGGTATAAATAAAATAAAACTGGAGGTTTCGCAACAACCCACGGTCATTCGGTAACGAGTGAACTTACTACGTTCGTACTCACACATAGACACCCTCCAATCCCTACAATCCCGCTTTTGCAGGTTAGCCGTCGGGGCTCCGTGGTTCGTAAGGAACGTCGACCTACATGACGACCTGGGCCTCGAATCGATACGCAAACACATGAAGTCAGTGTTGGAACGTTACTTCGATAAGGCTATGCGTCATGATAATCGCCTTATCGTTGCCGCCGCTGACTACTCCCCGAATCCTGATCACGCAGGAGCAAGTCACCGTCGTCGCCCTAGACACGTCCTTACGGATCCATCAGATCCAATAACTCTTGCATTAGATACCTTCAGCTCTAACACTAGGAGCAGGCTGAGGAACCCCGGTAACCGTACTCGTCAAACTCGACAAAGAGGTCGACGTGTAGCCTAACCCATGCATCAGCCCGCTGAGTTTCTCGCCGGATCTTCTCAGTGGGTCACGATTCCGATTCGGTAGTAGATTCATTCGCGAAGCAATTTCTCTTGAGTTGTTAGGTCTCCTTCGGAGGCGCTCGGGCAGTTGTTAGCAAATCCCACCCCTCTTGGCTGAGCCTTTGCTCGCTAACCTGTCCTGGTGAAGCTGGAAAGGCCTCCGGGCCACCAGTAATCTTTCAATCATATAAATACGTTCGTACTAACGTACTTACGTTAATACAAAGTTAAGTCGTACACTGTGTGCCTTACTAATTTGTACGTTATTACAAAGTTAAGTCGTACACTGTGTGCATTAATAATAAAAATCTTACATTACGGACGTTTTTTCCCGGTTAGGATACCCCTCCGCATCGTCCCATAAGGAAATTCGTTCCAAAAAAAAGGAATACTAGCTTATGTCCATTACTTCGTGTTCACAGCAATGCGGTCAAAAGGTGATGTTGCTTTTTGGCGCATTTAAAGAGGCCGCTGGCAACTAGGCCGTTGTGAGGTTGAATGCAATTATTATTTCGTGTTAAAGTTTAGTTTTCAACCGATAATGGTTGTTGGGTTTTGTTGAAAATTTCAAAAGCTTTTTGACAGCAGCCTTTACATAAGCATTTTCCGGCAAAACATGCAGACACCCCGAGAGTTTAAGAGTTTTCTTATAGGCTATAACCACAGATAACATCTTAAAAGCAAATTCAATTTTTTTTATCCCTATTACCTTGTTGGGTAAAGCAATAAAATGATCATAGCATCATCAGTCCTCGGTCCGGGTACCTACCCGACCAGACTCACAAGACGTTCTATTACCAGATACACCACATATAGACAAAGCTGATAAAAGGCTGTTAAAACAGTCAAATTAACAAACCCTGATGTCTCTACGGTATGACTGACCTTTTTAACCAGGTAAACAGTTTCTATGTGTACACGATATATTATGGGCACCCGTGTTACTTGAGAGACGCTCTCAGTAAACCCCTGTGTGTGCGTCATTGATACTTTAGGATGAGACCACACATGTACTCCTTCCATGCAGCTTATTACCACATCAAAGAGCCTTACTATTCTACCAACTCTTAAAGGTGCGAACGATTCAAATTTTATTGTTAGAACGATCGTCCAGAATAATTTCCGGAAAAGTTAAAGAACATATTCACTGTAACCATCTGTTTACATTTGAACCTATTCAGATTGAGAATCACTAATGATATCGTCGAGCTACGACACGGTTTGACTTATACGCCTCTGCTTTAATTCCCTCGACTAAGCCGCACATATGTACACTATCAACGTTCAGACAAAGTGCAGTGGATTATTAATTTTATTGCAAACAAAAACATACAGCAAACATACAAACATAAAAACATACAAATATGTTAGGCAATAAGTTGCTTACGAACTCCGACAATCTTAGAGGCACAAATAATTAATCATAATGCATATTATTATGTGAGCTATGCTGATGTTTTGTAAATTAGTAAATTTAAAAGTAATATTAATGTGAACGACCGATCACTTTTTTCATTGGTATGGATGTGTAGGAAATGCCAAACCAGTACTAGAGTTCATATAAATATGTGGATACAATTGCAATTACCCGCATAAAATAATGGATCAAAGTTCTCAACAGAATTGTTGTTACGGTCTCCAAGTGTCTGATTATTTCAGGCCATTCTAGTTGATTTTTTCGGGAGAGCGACCGACCAAGTTTTATTTCAGGCCCTTTCTTCTCCGTACTATTAAAACCTGGAATTTACTAGCCCCTGTAATCTTTTGCAGATCTATGTACACTAAGGTCTCAGTATCAGTTACAACAACTGCCCACCCTTTAAACTGAAACGCATTACTGCTTCATGGCAGAAATAGGCGGGGTGGTAGTACCTACCTATGCGGACTCACAAGAGGTCCTACCACCAGTAAAATTAAGGTCTTGTAAGTTAAGGTATTGTAAGTTGCTCCAAGATCTATCCAACTATATCACGTGATTTCCTCTGGCCTCAATTAAAACTAAAGCACTGCATCTGAGCATACTTTGTGAACGAGACTTTAGCTCCAAGACCTGAAAATCCTGCAGCGTTTCAAAATGCACATGTCAAAGGCTACATCGACTAACCGGAATAACATTTTGAAGATTAACGTGGTTGTGTCTCGACACAGCGCTGGCAGACCCGGGCGGGCTGCTTGCCAAATGCACGCCTAAACTGTGATGCCTGGATCAATTGATTGCAATGGCCCAATAAGGCTAGCCGTAACCGCCATTATGTTTAAGTATCTCTTGTTTAAGTGTCTGTTAGTGTTGAATTTACGTTATATTAGTGTCAGGGTCGGCGTCTATGGGCTTAGGCTTGATCATGACAACAAGTGATTCATTAGCGCTGAATTATGGAGTTCGTGACGTCACTTAAACTTTTTCCCTGCCTATTTTACTGGTACTAGGACCTCTTGTGAGTCCGCGTGGGTAGGTACCACCACCCTGCCTATTTCTGCTGTGAAGCAGTAATGCGTTTCGGTTTGAAGGGTAGGGCAGCCATTGTAACTATACTTGAGACCTTAACACTTATATCCCAAGGTGGGTGGCGCATTTACGTCGTAGATGTCTATGGGTTCCAGTAATTACTTAACACCAGGTGGGCTGTGAGTTCGTCTACTAACCTAAGCAATAAAAATAAAAATAAACTTAATAGTAAAATAACGTAGTTAGAAACCAGTTAGATATCATTCATAATTTGTGTGATTACTGATGATAGGGAATATTGTGAGTTCACGCGGGTGTATACCACTATCCTGCCTATTTCTGCGACGAAACAGCAATAGCTTACGCTTTGAAGGCTGGAAAATCCCTTTATACATATAAAACTGTGAGCCCATCCACTTATATAATCCCAAAAAAACAGTAAAATTATTTATCTTTTGCTTAAATTCAAAATTCGAAATATTTTTTATTTCTTTAAATATACTAAATTAAAATAGAATTCAAATAAACAAAAAATTACATTAGATGATTTAGTCTAAAGAAATTCAGTGATAAGTTCAAGTATGAATAAATTCTCGTAGTGTTTGTTAAAATTACAGGCGTAGCTCCGTGAGTTTACCGAATCCTAACTCATATTGGACGTTGTAATACAAAAGTGAACCAAGCAATATTTTATACAAGCAATATTTTTGTATGTACTATGTTTTTTTAGCGTATATTCCGTGGAGAGTACTATATTTTTAGATGTATAAGAGTTAATGTAATCAGTCACCATCGAATGAGGCATAGGTTGGATAATAATTGTATATTACCTAATATACATAATTACAAACTAGAAAACTTTGGAAAATTACGTCGAATATTTTCGTCGTCTTCAATTAGGGCGTCCTGCCTGTCATGACCTACCGAGCGGAAACGTTGACACTCACGGTTGGACTAGTCCACGAGTGAATTAGTAAGCTGAAGTGGCAATGAGCTGGCCATATTAACCGGACAACCGATAACCGTTGGGGTAAACGCGTTCTTGAATGGAGACCGCGAATTAGAAAATGCAGTGCAGGACGCCTTCAAGGTCAGTGGAGTGATGATCTGTGCAGGGTGGCTGGCAGGAGCTGGATGAGAGAAGCCGAGGAGCATGCTCAGTGGCGACCAATTGGAGAGGCCTATGTCCAGCAGTGGACTGCTATAAGCTGATGATGCATGTATGTATGTACAAACTAGATTATAATGTAAGCACGCTAGGAAGTCTTCATAACTACATACAGCACTGTTTACATGTGCTATGCATATCCATATCTATATTAATATTATAAAGCGGAAGAGTTTGTTTGTTTGAACGCGCTAATCTCAGGAACTACTGGTCCGATTTGAAAAATTATTTCAGTGTTAGATAGCACATTTATTGAGAAAGGCTATAGGTTATATAACGTCACGGTAAAATCAATGCAAGTGGAGCACCAACAAAATAGGGGTTTAAATAGCTCCCTTAACATTCTATAATTCAAAAATATTTTCACTATCTACGTAAATGAAGTGGGAGGTAAAATTTAGCGTTATGCCAAAGTAACTATTCCACCCGACGGAGTCGCGGGCAAAAGCTTGTAATTATATATTTAGGATGGTTGAAAGGAATCTTTAGTTGTAAATAACGACTTGTCCGTGCCTCTGGCATTAATAATGTCCATAAACGACGGTAACCAGTCAACGTCTGATTGGCCTAAAGCGGAATCGCCTATTAATGCCATAAAAAAGAAAATAGATTTATATTAACGCCGGATCTACCAACGGTAAAGAAAGAAAGAAATTCTCAAAGCCACTTGTCCAACCGTGAACATCTTTAAGTTAATAAAAAATACAAATAGAAAACAAAGCATACATTGGTTTTGTTAATGAAGCCACTTTTACGGTTTTATCTCAGGTTTATTATTGTATAATATTATCATTTTATTATTTCCGATGTTTACACAACTCGCTAAATATAAAGAAAACACTAGACCTACATTAATTTGTTCCTTCGCGTTTATCAACGTTCAATAATTTAACCGCGGCTAATTAACAGAATAATAATTAATTTAAATTCGGTTGGGCGTATTCTGGCTCTTCGTGTTCTAGCTAAAGTGTTTGTGAATTTGATAATATTTCAAATCGGACAACGGTAGTGCGTTAAGTAATTTTCATAGTGATATGAGTTGCGTGTAGTAATGAATTGTTTGGCGATGACGCGCCGTGACGTCATCAATGCTACCCGTATACAGGATGTGACAAACTAAAGCAACTAAAAATATCTCACTTCACTTCGATACTTGTTTTCCCTTCTGTTGTCGACTGATAGACGTCAAAACTTTATTTAATATTTTCATTCCCTAAAAATCATATGGGATTATCACGAGATTTTCAAAAAACTTCCAAATCGTTACTTCTTCAAGCGACGCACCGACTGATCATATATACCTCTGTTTTGACAGCTTAACTTAACTAAACGATCAAGAGGGTGAGAGTAATCATTTGGGGTTTTAAAAAAAAACAAGAACTACTAAGTAATATCAAATGCAAAAAAATGAATATTTTTCTATCAGAACGCACCTTTTTTTTTATTTTTTTTTTATTGCTTTTTGATGGATGGACGAGCTCACAGGCCACCTGGTGTTAAGTGGTTACTGGAGCCCATAGACATCTACAACGTAAATGCGCCACCCACCTCGAGATATAAGTTCTAAGATCTCAGTATAGTTACAACGGCTACCCCACCCTTCGAACCGAAACGCATTACTGCTTCACGGCGGAAATAGGCGGGGTGGTGGTACCTACCCGTGNATCCTTTTGTTTAAACTTTATCTAATTTAACTTTTTTGTATTCATGTCTATGATAATAAAATCCTTTTGTTTAAACTTTATCTAATTTAACTTTATTTAACCAATTTCTAGAAAGTTGCATGTAGATCATTTTTCGAAAAATAAGGCCATAAACAAGTTTCACTTCTTACGTGTGTACACTAGTACACGCACACATTTTTTTTTATTGAGATATTGTTTGTTGTTTAAAATTTAATCAATTGAGTTTTTGGAGTTTACTCCTTAAGAATCGATTTACATATATAGGCCCGGGGTATGAAAATTATGGGGACCAAAATCGTACTAGAGAGTATAGCATGTCACACGAAATGCGTTATGCGCCTGATTGGCCATGGTGATGCGTGCGCGCGCCAATCAGGAGCCAACGCGCGGCCGCGTTATCGCAGGTGACGCCGGGCTGCTGCGCCGGCAGTCCGCCACAAAGCCTCGTACTGATCGCGCGTTTCTCTCATTATTGTATTTTCATATATTTGTTAGTCGTTTGTTTTGTGTCTCGTTAATTTGTTAATAATCTGTAGTGTATCGTGTTGTCGTAATATAGAACTATTTCTCGTATTGTTTCGTTTAATTTACCGACATCGTTTTGCTTGTGGCCGGACGCCGTTCGGGTTCGATTCCTGAACGTATCAACTGTTAGTGGGTTGATACCCGAATATAACCCGCTACAAATCATTTATTAATAAAGCTTTTTTAATAAATGCATATTTTACTGTATTCAACTGACACAAATTTATATTTATATCCAGTAAACTCCAGTCGTGCGTCGGAGCGGACACACACACTTTTTTTATTAAGTTTAGACTTCAGTCTCATATTTCAAAGTAGATGCGGTCATACACGACTACTTTACTACATGAAATTGGCCGTGAGCTGAGCGCGAATAAATAATGAAACAAGCAAAACGTTTTTTTGTTTAAATGCTCTAGAAGCACTTTTCTCTAAATAAATATCAAGTATGACAAATATGACATTGATTTTCCATGAAGCAATGTCATACTTGAATATTATTTATTACATTCCATTTACAAAACCGGAAGCATAGGAACTGTGCTCAAAAACAAAACACCACATCCATTCTTTGTTGTTTCAGAATAAGAGCTTCCAACCCACGTCCGTACACGATCGTTCAAGAAATTGAAAACTAATATCGTATTGTGAGTGTTTCCATTGTGTTAGAAGTGGAAAATTTAAACAATGTGCACATGAATTTGAATGAGAGAATCGATACAATTTTCATAAATAGACTTGTAAAATAATACTGGAAATTCGTAGTATATAAGATAGCTTTATTATCTACAAAAAAAAGGAACTTATTCTTTTGTTTTTTATTGCTTAGTTGGATGGACGAGCGCACAGCCCAACTGATGTTAAGTAGTTACTGGAGCCCATAGACATCTACAACGTAAATGCGCCACCCACCTCGAGATATAAGTTCTAAGGTCTCAGTATAGTTACAACGGCTACCCCACCCTTCGAACCGAAACGCATTACTGCTTCACGGCGGAAATAGGCGGGGTGGTGGTACCTACCCGTGCGGACTCCCAAGAGGTCCTACCACCAGTGATTACGCAAATTATACTTTTGCGAATTTTGGATTTTTATTACACGATGTTATTCCTTCACCGGTGAAGTCAATCGTGAACATTTGTTGAGTACGTATTTCATTAGAAATATTGGTACTCGCCTGCGGGATTCGAACACCGGTGCATCGCTCGATACGAATGCACCGGACGTCTTATCCTTTAAGCCACGACGACTTTCAAATATTCAAATTTCGATAAGGCATTTTGTCCTTAAAATAGATTTTATTTTAATTTGTCTAATTACTAGTAATATTTTACCGTCCTACCTGTATTTGGGGCGAAGCAATCATGCTTTTCACCTCAAATGGTGATACAACTGTTATAGATTCCGTTAGGCATTCCTATTGAGCTATTTATGGACTTCCAAAAATAATTCTCACTAGGTATTAAGCTAACTAAGAAAAGTTGACAATTTCACGACTCATATAACATCTTGATTGTTTTGATACGACTATCCTAAATTTGTGGTTGCTTTAAGATAGAAATAGGAGAGATGATAGAACCCATACAGGCGTTCTCCCCAAGCAATGCTTGTTATCTAAATTAGGATTAGGTAGTTTAGGAAAGAATGGCAGAGAAACATTTGCATTGACCTTAAACTCATCTCTTCTCTCTATTTAGACTCTATCATTGAGATCTCAGCAGCTATCGACTTTGAACCGTTTCAAACAATCTGTCTCAGAGCTTTTATTATTTAAGTTAGGAAAGTTAGACGTTCAAAAATCTTGTCCTAACTAACTGAACTTAAACATCTTACGTACTTAATGTAACTTAGTTAATTGTTACGGAGGAGTTGTAATTTGTGAAGGGAAAGTTTTTATCGTCGGAAGGATTAAACAGATTTATGCCACTTGTTCGATTAAATTGGGTTTTACAAGTAATTTGGATGCGTCATTGTTGTGTTGGCTGTGTTGGTGATGTCCAATGACACGTACAGCACCCGAAGTACTGTCAATGTTTTTTTTTTATGCCCTTTGTAGGCAGACGAGCACACGGCCCACCTGATGGTGAGTGGTCACCGTCACCCATGGACTTCAGCAATGCCAGGGGCAGAGCCAAGCCGCTCTCTACCGCTTAATACTCTCCACAAGCCTCGTTTGAAGAAGGACATGTCATAGAGCTGGGGAAACACCGTGGAGGGGAGCTCATTCCATAGCCGGATGGTACGCGGCAAAAAAAATCTCTGGAAACGCACTGTGGATGACCGCAGTGGCTCCAGGTAGTATGGATGAACTCTACTCCGGTGGCGGGCGGTGCGATGGTAAAAACGAGATGCCGGTATCATCTCGAACAATTCTTCAGAGCATGTGGTACTATTATTGATGGAAGCTGTTCACCGATCTAGTCCAAATGACCTAGTGGTCAGCAAACCTGACTTCTGTACCGGGCGGTCCAAGTTTGAATTCTGTTTTTAATCATTTTCGTTGTTAAATATATTTAGTATTTGGAGACATGAAGTCTCTGTTGTATTCGCTCACTCCTCTCTTACACATATCGTCTTTCACGCAATCCATCCATTTCTTCGTAGGTTTTCCTCTTCCTCTAAATCCTTCCACATTCTTAGTTAAAACTCTCTTACCAAGGGTTGGTAAAAGTTGTTCTTATTGTATAGAATTAATCATATTTTTAAAGAGCTCAGTTGCATATTTACAAGCCGTCAATGTTTTTTTTTTTTTTATAGCTTAGATGGGTGGACGATCTCGCAGCCCACCTGGTGTTAAGTGGTTACTGGAGTCCATAGACATCTACAACGTAAATGCGCCACCCACCTTGAGATAAGTTCTAAGGTCTCAGTATAGTTCAACGGCTGCCCCACCCTTCAAACCGAAACGCATTACTGCTTCACGGCAGAAATAGGCAGGGTGGTGGTACCCACTCGTATGGACTACAAGAGGTCCTAACGTCAGTAATTACGAAAATTATAATTTTGCGGGTTTGATTTTTATTACACGATGTTATCCCTTCACCGTGGAAGTCATCCGTGAACATTTTTGTTAAGTACGTATTTCATTAGAAAAATTGGTACCCGTCAGCGGGATTCGAACACCGTTGCATCGCTAGATACGACTGCATCAAACGCCTTATCCTTTAGGCCACGACGACTTCAAAACGTAAATTCATTTTAATATATTATAATATACTTAGCTCTATTAATCTAGTTTAATAAATAACAAAACATCTGTCGGAATCATCTTGAGCGAATCTGGATTAACTAATTAAAATTTTAATTAATAAGAAAACACGCGTAATTTAATCTCGTCACACATTTTAATTGGATTCGGAGCTCGTGACGTTTTTGGAATTAAGATTAGGTTTGGAAGAAAATAAAATGTCAGTCTGCGAATATATTAAGTATTTTTCTATGTTTTTAGGGAGCCTGAAAGCTCTGACTGGCACCACACTGAACTGCCTACTTTTGCCACGAAGCTTCATATATTACGGTTCGGCTTAATAGGTCCGAACAACCGTTATGGGAATTAAATGAACCCTTCAATCTTGTCTCATCTTATTACGTTAGCTCATAAAAAAAAAAAAACTTTTCATTTATAAACGAAAGGGTGGTAAACAAATTTGCTCGCCTTGGCCATTAAAAAATAAGCAATGAAACTTTTGCTAGAGTTTCATAATAGTATAGAAATAATCCAATATGTCCATTGTGTAGATCGTTCGCACCAATTCTATTTCACGAAGTATTTCAATTTGAAAATGCACATACCTACTGTACCGAAGTATGTGCGATAGATACCACAGAGCTATAGTTCGATAATAATAGACCAAACACTGAAAATACAAGGGAATCTGAAATCTAATACATATCATTTAAATACGAAATGAGTTATTTAATTTCAGTAAATCATAATATAATCGGGGTACGTTTTGAAACCCAACCTTCTTTGGCCTTGAGTAAGGGGGAGGGACATATATATGATTGTAAGAGAGGAAGAGAGACAAATCGCCATCTTTAGAGATTCAAATTGTATTTGCATTTATAATGAGGTCTGGAGATGTGTAGTTAAACATAGCTGACTACGTTTTAGTTTAAATAAATTTCAAGTGTTTTCCTTTCTTGAAGCTATTCAGAAATAACTCAGACGTTATCAGATATTATGTATGTATCTGTTTGTTACAAATATACTTATGTAAGTTTTTTTTTATTGCTTAGATGGGTGAACGAGTTCACACCCCACCTGGTGTTAAATGGTTACTGGAGTCCATAGACATTTACAACGTAAACGCGTCACCCACCTTGATCAAGTAGGTGTTTAGGAGTAGGAGCTTAGTTTTGTAAGTAGGAGTTTAAAATGTTGAATTGTTCAGTACATTGAGAAATGAAAATATTTAATCATCATCATCATCTCAGGTCTTACAATCCAGGATGGGCCTTAATCTGATCCAGTATGTCTCTCTAGACTGCTCTGTTCAAGGCTTTCTCCTTCCAGTTCCTGACACTGATAGCTTTGAGGTCCTGCTCTACGCCATCCTGCCATACTGCGCCATACTGCGGCCCTCTGGTTTGCCATATAGTAGTTGTCTTGGCATCCTGGTCTCTTTCATTCGAACTGGATGTCCTGCCCGTCACGGGCGTCCGATTTTAATAGTTTTTATGATATTATGATCTTTATTACATTAACATGAATGTTATTATATTTATAAATATAAATAGATAAATTTATATTTCAATCGATAGGTATTTATTACCTGAAGTGATTTTTTTCCATGGTTGTCTGGAAGAGATCGCTCTTAGCAATAACATTGTACGCCCGTTGTTTTTTTTTGTATTAATGTTTAACATTTTTATTAATTTTGGTGTACATCAAAGCATACTCCTACTCTCTCTCCTTCCCTCTCTCTCTTTTTCTCTCTCTACTTAGGTACTCATTCTAAATACTTTTTTCATGTCAGAAATTACCAGCTGTCTATCACATCTCTCTAATTTTCGGAAATAGATTACAGGCGTCCGACCAGATGACCGAAACATTTCGCAAGCTTCAATTTACGAATTAATCTCCAAGCTCAGATAAATCCTGTGCTAAGTTCGTCCGGCATCATTTATTCACAACAATCCAATTGACAGCTTCGAATGAAGATAATTTAATATATTATCAATTCTCTTAGTATTGATCTGGTTAAGGGCTGGATTAAGTCCAGCGGATTGAGGGTCGTGGTTCCTATTTATAATGGGGGAATATTTTAACAATGTTTTTTTTTTATTTATTGCTTAGATGGGTTGTCGAGCTTACAGCCCACCTGGTGTTAAGTTGTTACTGGAGCCCATAGACATCTACGACGTAAATGCGCCATCCACCTTGAGGTATAAATTCTAAGGTCTCCAGTATAGTTACAACGGCTGCCCCACCCTTCAAACCGAAACGCATTACTGCTTCACGGCAGAAAGAGGCATGGTGGTAGTACCTACCCGTGCGGACTCACTCCACCAGTAAATAATAATGAATTAGAAGTCAAATTACCAATTGCTATTAATTGCTCTAGATGGGCAGACGTATCCATAAACATAAATTACATCATGTATGAATGAGCTTGAGACACTAGGTCGGTTACAGACCGAGGTATTATACGCGTCGTCGTGGCCTAAAGGATAAGACGTCCGGTGCATTCGTATGTAGCGATGCACCGGTGTTCGAATCCCGTAGGCGGGTACCAATTTTTCTAATGAAATACGTACTCAACAAATGTTCACGATTTGCGTAATCACTGGTGGTAGGACCTCTTGGGAGTCCGCACGGGTAGGTACCACCACACTGCCTATTTCTGCCGTGAAGCAGTAATGCGTTTCGGTCTGAATGGTAGAGCAGCCGTTGTAACTATACCGAGATCTTAGAACTTATATCTCAAGGTGGGTGGCGCATTTACGTTGTAGATGTCTATGCGCTCCAGTACCCACTTAACACCAGGAGGGCTGTGAAAAAAAAAAAAAAAAACGCACTAAATCATCATTATTTTAGTTGAAACTTTATTTCATAAAACAATTAATCTACAGACTGTCAACCCTCCCGAAGATAAAGAATATATTTTAATACCCAAAGAACAATTCCGAGTACCTACCTGCATTCTAATAATCTCGATGATATTATAGCGTTTTGTATTCAAGAAACGTCTCACAATAACCATCGATGTAACAATGTGTCAGTTACAACGATACGCCGATCGTTATCTATCTACCGCGTGAATGTAATCGAAATTGGTATTTGTTATGGTAATATGGACCCAGCACTTGAACTGGAATTAATAGTATAATGTGTTTGTGATGTCATTTTGAAGACGATTATTCATTATCTTGTTAGGGGTTGTGTTTGTATTCTGTTTTAAAACCCGTAGTTGATGCCTGCAGTTAATGAGGCTTGAGGTCCGAGTCTCAATAGTATTGTATGACAACTGTCCGAACGGGCAGCATGACTCCCTTGGCCTGTGGCTTCATCTAACCAGTTATATTAATATGCACTAATGCAAAAAAAAACCGTTAAAAGCCCTCGCCACAACTGTCTTGAAACTTTATTGCTGTAACGAGATTACGGCAATAAATAAAGAATGAAACACGAGTTTATCAGTTTCACTTCGGGAGGCTGATCGAGTTTTAACGTATGATTTGTGAATATGAACCGGCCACCGCCCGCGGTTCCTGTCTGTGACCACTCCGTGATGGATGGTCTTTACGTCCATACATGAAATGAATTTGGAGCAATGCAAATGGGATTCTATTTTTGACGAATCCCGAAGTAATTTATTACGTAGTAACTAACGCATTATTTGCATTTGTAGCAGGTATAGTGGTTGGATTAAAATTAATCTTAACTAATTCAATCGTTATTGGTACTGGGATTCTATGTATGCGAAAACCGGAGATAACAGATACGAGACAGTTTACAAGAGCTTGGAATGACTTTAACAAAGATAGAACCGATCGCGTAACGAATCCGGATTCTGTGATCTATCAACTAGAGACAAAAAAAGATGTGTGGTGTCGTGGGACACCGGATAGGAACAAAGTTCCTTATTATAAAAATATTAATTTTAAGTTCTATTCGAGGTATAAATAAAATAAAACTGGAGGTTTCGCAACAACCCACGGTCATTCGGTAACGAGTGAACTTACTACGTTCGTACTAACGTTATTACAAAGTTAAGTCGTACACTGTGTGCATTACTAATAAAAACCTTACGTTACGGACGTTTTTTCCGGTTAGGGTACACCTCCGCATCGTCCCATAAGGAACTTCGTTCCAAAAAAAAGGAATAATAGCTTATGTCCATTACTTCGTATTCACAGCAATGCGGTCAAAAGGTGATGTTGCTTTTTGGCGCATTTAAAGGGGCCGCTGGCAACTAGGCCGTTGTGAGGTTGAATGCAATTATTATTTCGTGTTAAAGTTTAGTTTACAACCGATAATGGTTGTTGGGTTTTGTTGAAAATTTCAAAAGCTTTTTGACAGCGGCCTTTTCAAAAGCATTTTCCGGCAAAACATGCAGGCACCTCGAGAATTTAAAATTGAAGGCTTAGGGACGCAATATTTGCTTATGGACTATAACCACAGATAACATCTTAACAGCAAATTCAATTTTTTTTATCTCTATTACCTTGTTGGGTAAAGCAATAAAATGATCATAGCATCATCAGTCTTCAACATGACGTGTGCTAAATTTTGTCTTAATCGGACATTTTACGTTACGTTTCAAATAAATAGGATGTTGTGGGTGGACGAGTTCACGGCCCACCTGAAGTTAAATGGTTACCGGAGCCCATAGATATCTACAACGTAAATGTCGCCATCTACCTTGAGATATGAGTTCTAAGGTCTTAGTACCAGTTTTACCAGTAATACACCACATATAGACAAAACTCATAAAAGCCTGTTAAAATAGTCACCTTCACAATCCCTGATGTCTCTACGGTATGACTGACCTTTTTAACCAGGTAAACAGTTTCTATGTGTACACGATATATTATAGGCACCCGTGTTACTTGAGAGACGCTCTCAGTAAACCCCTGTGTGTGCGTCATTGATACTTTAGGATGAGACCACACATGTACTCCTTCCATGCAGCTTATTACCACATCAAAGAGCCTTACTATTCTACCAACTCTTGAAGGTGCAAACGATTCAAATTTTAATCTAAGAACGATCGTCCAGAATAATTTCCGGAAAAGTTAAAGAGCATATTCACTGCAAGCATCTGTTTACATTTGAACCTATTCAGATTGAGAATCACTAATGATATCGTCGAGCTACGACACGGTTTGACTTATACGCCTCTGCTTTAATTCCCTTGACTAAGCCGCACATATGTACACTATCAAAGTTCAGACAAAGTGCAGTGGATTATTAATTTTATTGCAAACAAAAACATACAGCAAACATACAAACATAAAAACATACAAATATGTTAGGCAATAAGTTGTTAACGAACTTCGACAATCTTAGAGGCACAAATAATTTAATCATAATGCATATTATAATGTGAGCTATGCTGATCTCTTGAAAATTATTATAGTAAATTTAAAAGTAATATTATTGGGAACGGCTGATCACTTTTTTCATTGGTATAGAGGTAGGTAATGCCAAACCAGTACTAGAGCTCATATAAATATGTGGATACAATTGCAATTACCCGCATAAAATAATGGATCAAAGTTCTCAACAGAATTGTTGTTACGGTCTCCAAGTGTCTGATTATTTCAGGCCATTCTAGTTGATTTTTTCGGGAGAGCAACCGACCAGATTTTATTACAGGTCCTTTCTTCTCCGTACTATTAAAACCTGGAATTTACTAGCCCCTGTAATATTTTGCAGATCTATGTACACTAAGGTCTCAGTATCAGTTACAACAACTGCCCACCCTTTAAACTGAAACGCATTACTGCTTCATGGCAGAAATAGGCGGGGTGGTAGTACCTACCCATGCGGACTCACAAGAGGTCCTACCACCAGTAAAATTAAGGTCTTGTAAGTTAAGGTCTTGTAAGTTGCTCCAAGATCTATCTAACTACTATCTCGTGATTTCGTCTGGCCTCAATTAAAAATAAAGCATTGCATCTGAGCATACTTTGTGAACGAGGCTTTACCTTCAAGACCTGAAAATCCTGCAGCGTTTCAAAATGCACATGTCAAAGGCTACATCGACTAACCGGAATAACATTTTGAAGATTAACGTGGTTGTGTCTCGACACAGCGCTGGCAGACCCGGGCGGGCTGCTTGCCAAATGCACGCCTAAACTGTGATGCCTGGATCAATTGATTGCAATGGCCCAATAAGGCTAGCCGTAACCGCCATTGTGTTTAAGTATCTCTTGTTTAAGTGTCTGTTAGTGTTGAATTTACGTTATATTAGTGTCAGGGTCGGCGTCTATGGGCTTAGGCTTGCTCATGACAACAAGTGATTCATTAGCGCTGAATTATGGAGTTCGTGACGTCACTTAAACTTTTTCCCTGCCTATTTTACTGGTACTAGGACCTCTTGTGAGTCCGCGTGGGTAGGTACCACCACCCTGCCTATTTCTGCTGTGAAGCAGTAATGCGTTTCGGTTTGAAGGGTAGGGCAGCCGTTGTAACTATACTTGAGACCTTAGAACTTATATCCCAAGGTGGGTGGTGCATTTACGTCGTAGATGTCTATGGGTTCCAGTAACTACTTAACACCAGGTGGGCTGTGAGTTCGTCTACTAACCTAAGCAATAAAAATAAAAATAAACTTAATAGTAAAATAACGTAGTTAGAAACCATTTAGATATCATTCATAATTTGTGTGATTACTGATGATAGGGAATATTGTGAGTTCACGCGGGTGGATACCACTATCCTGCCTATTTCTGCGACGAAACAGTAATAGTTTACGCTTTGAAGGCTGGAAAATCCCTTTATACATATAAAACTGTGAGCCCATCCACTTATATAATCCCAAAAAAACAGTAAAATTTATTTATCTTTTGCTTAAATTCAAAATTCGAAATATTTTTTATTTCTTTAAATATACTAAATTGAAATCGAATTCTAATAAACAAAAATAACATTAGATGATTTAGTCTAAAGAAATTCAGTGATAATTTCAAGTATGAATAAATTCTCGTAGTGTTTGTTAAAATTACAGGCGTAGCTCCGTGAGTTTACCGAATCCTAACTCATATTGGACGTTGTAATACAAAAGTGAACCAAGCAATATTTTATACAAGCAATATTTTTGTATGTACTATGTTTTTTTAGCGTATATTCCGTGGAGAGTACTATATTTTTAGATGTATAAGAGTTAATGTAATCAGTCACCATCGAATGACGCATAGGTTGAATAATAATTGTATATTACCTAATATACATAATTACAAACTAGAAAAATTTGGAAAATTACGTCGAATATTTTCGTCGTCTATTTTACAGAGTCTGAAGACGAAAGTCTTCAATTAGTGCGCCCTGCCTGTCATGACTTACCGAGCGGAAACGTTGACACTCACGGTTGGGCTAGTCCACAAGTGAATTAGTAAGCTGAAGTGGCAATGAGCTGGCCATATTAACCGGACAACCGATAACCGTTGGGGTAAACGCGTTCTTGAGTGAAGACCGCGAATTGGAAAATGCAGTGCAGGACGCCTTCAAGCTCAGTGGAGTGATGATCTGTGCAAGGTGGCTGGCAGGAGCTGGATAAGAGAAGCCGAGGATCGTGCTCAGTGGTGACCAATAGGAGAGGCCTATGTCCAGCAGTGGACTGCTATAGGCTGATGATGTATATATGTACAAACTAGATTATAATGTAAACACGCTAGGAAGTCTTCATGACTTGGTGATACAGCACTGTTTACATGTGCTATGCATATCCATATCTATATTAATATTATAAAGCGGAAGAGTTTGTTTGTTTGAACGCGCCAATCTCAGGAACTACTGGTCCGATTTGAATTCTTTGAATTCTTTCAGTATTAGATAGCCCATTTATTAAGGAAGGCTATAGGCTATATAACATTACGGTAAGATCAATACAAGTGGAGCACCAATAAAGAATGTTTCAAAATAGGGGTTTAAATAGCTTCCGTAACATTCTATAATTCAAAAATATTTTCACTTTCTACGTAAATGAAGTGGGGGGGTTTAGCATTATGCCAAATTAACTATTCTACACGGACGGAGTCGCGGGCAAAAGCTTGTAATTATATATTTAGGATGTTTGAAAGGAATCTTTAGTTGTAAATAACGACTTGTCCGTGCCTCTGGCATTAATAATGTCCATTAACGACGGTAACCAGTCAACGTCTGATTGGCCTAAAGCGGAATCGCCTATTAATGCCATAAAAAAGAAAATAGATTTATATTAACGCCGGATCTCCCAACGGTAAAGAAAGAAAGAAATTCTCAAAGCCACTTGTCCAACCGTGAACATCTTTAAGTTAATAAAAAATACAAATAGAAAACAAAACATACATTGGTTTTGTTATTGAAGTCACTTTTACGGTTTTATCTCAGATTTATTATTGTATAATATTATCATTTTATTATTTCCGATGTTTATACGACTCGCTAAAACCAAAGAAAACACTAGACCTACATTAATTTATTCCTTCACGTTTATCAACGTTCAATAATTTAACCGCGCTTAATTAACAGAATAATAATTAATTTAAATTCAGTTGGGCGTATTCTGGCTCTTCGTGTTCTACCTAAAGTGTTTGTAAATTTGATAATATTTCAAATAGGACAACGGTAGTGCGTTAAGTAATTTTGATAGTGATGTGAGTTGCGTGCAGTAATGAATTGTTTGGCGATGACGCGCCGTGACATCATCAATGCTACCCGTATACAGGATGTGACAAACTAAAGCAACTAAAAATATCTTACTTCACTTCGATACTTGTTTTCCCTTCTGTTGTCGACTGATAGACGTCAAAACTTTATTTAATATTTTCATTCCCTAAAAATCATATCGGATTACCACGAGAATTTAAAAAAACTTCCAAATCGGTCCTTCCAGCTTTTTTCAAGCGATGCACATACTGATTATAAGCAACTCTGCAGTATAAGCTAGTTAAACAATCAAGAAAATGAGAGTAACCACATGAGGTTTTTATAAAGAGAGTTTATCAAGAATTACTGCTAATATGTCATATCAAATGCAAAAAAATGTAAATAATAATATATTTCTAGCAGAAAGCAATCATCTATTCCAATTCGAAGGTTAGTCCTGTTTCCTGTTCAATCTAAATTTTTTGTAAATTGGCGAATGCGCTCGCTGTCTGCCTGATTGACTTTAAGTGGTTACCGGAACTCATAGACATCGTGACTTGAAGGTCACAGGATGTTTTTGTTTCATTTATCCCTTTTTCATTTACTAATATTAGCCGGTTCGTTGAATTATGTATTCCGGTTGCTCATCATTCCTGGTGTGGTTCTAATCATTCCATACCCTCTGACACAATCTGCTTTCCTAGTTTCTAGTCTCAAAATAAACGAAAGAAACTTTTCCAGTTTTTGAGCAACATAGGCTACTTATTTGGAAATATTTCTAATAATTTATTTTCAGGTAAAAATTCATTAATTTTTGTCACATATCCACTGCTGTAGATAGTCTTGTTCCAATTCAATTTTATGTTGAATTACTAAAGCTGCCAGATTTTCTTAAATTTATAAGACAGCACTCTCCCGATTACATTTAAAAGATGAGAATTGAGTGTTTCTTTGTAAAATGATATCAGTTCTCGCTTACCTCGGAAACGTGACAAACTTACCTAATTCCACGTTCATTCGAATTACTGGTTGAAGGGATGGGGTGCTTTGAGCATGAGTGATATTTTGGGATGAAAGATAAAGGGAAATTTTTTTTTGGGGTTTTTGAAGTTATTGGTATCTTCTATGTTCCATTTAAACCTATTTTTTATTCAATTAAAAACAGTGTTTATTTCTTAACATATAAAAAGGAACCAAGTTTAATATTATACATAATTTTGGTAATATTTTTAGCTCGGCTCACTCTTAGTAAGATAAATAAACCAACACAGATAATAATATACATTTATACAGTGTCTGCGGCTAGTGAAGGTTAAAAACACAAAATACTTAAGGCATCTAAATAAAATATAGGTCTTGAAGCTATTATGAAAGCTTTCTACGTCGCTGAATAATATATCTTATTTCACATTCATTGCCATTGTTGTAGATGGAGTTACACAATTTTCAACCTCACGTTCCGCTGGATGGAATAAATTCAACATGAATTCATCATGCACTTTTAAATAGCTTACAGTGCTGGCTTATAGTGTAAATTCGCTAACTTTCTGACATCAATCCTCTTTGGGAATGGCCTGTGGGAATCATTATAAATTTTAGCCAGTAGCTCAAATTAGTAATTAGATGCGGATACACCTTTTTTTTTTATTGCCTTTGTTGGCAGACGAGCATATGGCCCACCTGATGGTGAGTGGTTACCGTTGCCCATGGACTTCAGCAATGCCAGGGGCAGAGCCAAGCCGCTGCCTACCGAAATAGAAAACTATAGGGTATTATGCATGCACTATAATGCATATGTCTAGGAGATGTATGGAAATGGTAGTGCAAGGTAGAGGGGGAAAAGAGGTCGACCGAAGAAGACGTGAATGGAGTGTGTTGACGATATGAGAGGAGTGTTGAGATGACGGCTGCTAGAAGAGAATGGAATAGAACAATTCGCTGCGCTAATCCCGCCTAGTGGGATAAGGTTGACAAAAAGAAGAAGATAACTATATTGTATTAGTGAACCTATTTTTGTACAATCCGAATTCAAGACTCGATCACCACCACTATTGCTGAGGTCCATGGGCACCGGTAACGACTCACCATCAGGTGGACCGTATGATCGTCTTCAAGGGCAATAAAAAAAAAGAAAAAACTTTAAAAAAAAACACTCAAATCCGGGAAGTGTTTCCATCACCTGTAATATACGAGAAAATGCCAGAATGTCGACCGTTAAACGTGTTTTTTTTAAATAATATTTAAATAAATACTTAATACACAAATAAGTATTTATCACGCCACGTTAACTGGTCCCGTGCTAAGCTCGTAAAGAACTTGTGTTACAGGTACCATAGATAACGGTAGATAACGGAAATGAATGCAAGATTTTTATTATACACTTACATTATATATAATATACATCTATAACCCTGGAAAAGACACTTTATATTTATCATACAAATATCTTCCCTTGGCGGGATTCGAACCCGCGACCCCCTTGTGTAGTGACCATGTCACTTACCACTACACCAGACGGCCGTAGAATGCAATCGCTGGTTCTGATTCAATGTCTCATGATCGAAGCCCATCACTACAACTAGCTGTAAAACGCTTACTGTGTCACTTGTAAACTCTTATCATAACCCGTGAATTCTCGTTACATTCTCATTCAGCTCGCGTCGTTCCTGTAAATTTCCGAGGAACTTATTCACCGTTTTTACGGGATCCAAAAGAAAGTTTATTCCTAATGGACCAGACTGTCGCAGTGCCATTAAGGTCAAGTTTAACTATCTTTATAGTTACTGCTTATTGAAGTAAACAAGATTATCGATAGTGCTTACCTGTGTGCGTATTTTTTTTGGGAGAATAATTTTATATTTTTTTGAACCTTAGTAGAATTTAATTTTACTCTCTTAGGAATTTTCAATTAGATCCAAAATGAAACAAACCCATTTTAAGTTTGAATTTACCACATATCTATTTTAGGATATATTTACAGTAGATATCACACAAATTATTGAAAGCCGTTGTCCATTCTCCAGTTGTATTCTTAATTGTCTCTTACAACAACCATGGGAAGGAATGTAGATTGTTGTTGTAGACACTAAAATGCACTTAAACGTAATGTTTTCAAATTTAAAGTAGATTTTGTTTGGACGATTCGATTTTGTCTTTGATGACAACTATTCTCCGATTGTTTATCGCCACGATGTACCAGTGATACTCTCACTATGGATTCTGCCCGTGGTACAAATATTCTTATTTTATGTTTCTCATTAATTTCCTCCCGACTTCCTCAAATTCATACATTCACTTATGATTTTAAGACATATATTATTTTTCAAAGTTTGTGAAGACTCGACATGTTTTTTTTTTTTCTAAACACGGTAATCTCGCGTGAGGGTATGAGGCCATATAGCTACGGGCGAGCTTGGAACAGCATATTGATTTGTAGACAATTTGGGTTTAAAATTAAGAAGTTTCGGACAAAGCTGTCCGCCCAGCTCTACGCGTGGTTGGAATGAGCAAATTAAGCAACGTTGTCACGTTTTCGGGCGCATCGTGAGCCGCCATCATTTTTCTGTTACACCCGAATAGGGAATCCATTTCATCGGCAGTATTCGCTTCTTAATCGCCTCTCGAATTGAATTTATTGGACTGTTTGTATTCGTTTGATATATTAGGTCGCTTAAGCTGAAAACCAGGAAACTGTCGAAGCATTAACATTGTCAATAATTTCTTTAGCAAAGCTGGGCAATTCAATGTCAACTCTTTCGCCAGCTTTAAGACATCCACCGTGCGTTTCCATCCGCTTCTAGAACAAACTCCATTCTGTTTGCCGATTGTCATGAAATGTCCTTCGTACAAACTTGTTTAAAAATATTGTTTAACTAGCTGACCTGGCGGACTTCGTAGAGCCTTAATCGATAAATACAAAACCTAAACTTTTGTATAAAATAAACTTAAAATGGGGGAGGGGGACACATCAAAGGGAAAACAAAATTGTTATTTTTATTTAATTCTGCGCATTTTCATATTTATCTATCGTTTAAACCTTCTCTGGACTTCCACAAATAATTCAAGACAAAAATTAGCCAAATCGGTCCAGCCGTTCTCGAGTTTTAGCGAGACTAACAAACAGGAATTATTTTTTATATATATAGAATAGATTAAAGGCTTGGATCAGCCTTTAGAAGTACTGAGGTACCTCAAGCACCGGACACCGTCCTGGCCGAACCCGTCACTTGCGACGAAGGGCTCGATGAGTAAATTAACCCATAGACACAGCCCACTGAGTTTCTCGCCGGATCTTCTCAGTGGGGCGGGTTTGAGATCCGGTGGTAGATTTTGCAAAGCACTGCTCTTGCTAGGACTAGTGTTAGCAACACTTCCAGTTCAAGCCCCGTAAGCTCACGTACACATTAGGGTAAAGCTGAACTAGCCTCTCAAGGCTATCAGAAGAGGTAGAAAAAAAAAGAAGTAATGATGACAATAGACAATAATAACTACTCGTCATTAGGTAGGCCTTATGATAGACTGCTTTTGAAAGTACCGAATAAAAAGGGTCTGAACTGATATATTTCTACATTTTTCCTATGTCTACCGCGTCGTATGCGTTCCGCTTCGAAGAGTAGTACTTATATTTTTACTAGAAATACTTTACTAGATTATGACTGGTAGATTAGGTCCAAGGTGATGAATCTACGGTGATAAAAATCACTTTATATACATTCACGTCTGGCATATTATAATTTAAAAAATCACAATTATTTCTGATCAAATCTACTTTACGGCTTAATCTCAAGTTTATTGTTTTCATTTTAGCTGCCCCAGTTAACACACTAACGAATATCGACGAATAACCCTTTAAGTAATAAAATAGCATATTTTAATACATATTTTAATATAACATATTAAGTAATCTATCTATCTATATATATAAAAATGAATTGCTGCTCGTTAGTCTCGCTAAAACTTGGTCTTGAATTATTTGTGGAAGTCCAGAGAAGGTTTGTAGGGTAGATAAATATGAAAATGCTCGGAATTAAACAAAAATAACAATTTTGTTTTTCCTTTGATGTGTCCCCCGTCGGACGGATTCCTTTTGTTTATTTTATGCAAAAGCTTAGGTCTTTTATTTACCGATTGAGGCACTACGAAGTCTGCCGGGTCAGCTAATAAATAATAAACAAAGTAATCTATGAAAACTGTGACATAATATTTGGAACCTCCAAATATCTTCGATTCACGAAAACCAAAATAAATAATTCTTTATTAAAATATATACTTGTACTACGTCTTTACCAAACTACGCTCCTTGATGTAAATTTTATTTCGTTACACGACTAATAATTTCAGTAAAATGATTATGGGCACTGCACGACACAAAACAACGCAAACTCCACAAAGAGAATACAGAAAAGTTAGAGTGTATATTAAGGTGACTACACACTGTGAGTACATTTTTAATCGCATCAAATGCAGACGTGGCTTCATGATAATTGCTCATGGATAATCGTTCCGGGCATTTCAATATTGCAATAATTGTTACGTTAAAATACCTCTTGTAAAAATGTATATTTAAAAAAAATATCTAATATTAAAACAAAAAAAGACATGCCCGCTGAGTTTCTTTCCACTTCTTCTCAGGACGGAGGCTAGTTTTTGTGAATTGGCGGTAGTTCTTTTTGACGTTCAACAAGTATGTACTTTCATTTATGTTGAATAAAAAATTTTGATTTGATGATTTGGATACAGCAATTCCAGATGCATAAGCCAGAGTTTCCGCTTGGGACTCTTCAAGTTATGTTTTTTAAAGCACGTCTTATTAAAAAGTAAGATAGTACCAGAAAAAAGGACATCTGGAAACGGATAAGCTGCTGCCTACTGCTTTTGACGATTAATAGCAAGTGTGTATGGACTGGGTCCTTTTTGTGCTGCTTATGTGGTTGGATGAGCTCATGGCTCACCTAGTGTTAAGTGGTCACCGGAGTCCATAGATATCAACAACGTGAATGCCCGCACCCACCTTGAGACATGAGTTCTTACTTTCAATTTTTACAGTACAACGGCTGTCCCACTCATCAAACCGAAATGCATTACTGCTTCGCGACAGAAATAGGTTAGTGTTACCTACCCGTGCGGACTCACAAAACGTCCTACCACCAGTAATAACTCAAATTAAAATTTTGCAAGATGACTTTTTTTTCACGCTGTTATTCCTTCATCGTTGAAATCATTCGTGAACCTTAAATAGGCAACGTGTACCTGCCAGGGTCTGGCTGGTGGATGGAGATCATAAATTGTGATAATAGCTTACCATCAGGAGTACGTGGGCTGGTCCCTTACTTCTCTATATTATCTATCTAATAACTTCATCTTTGTTTCTGTCTCGGTTCTACTGGTGGTAGGACTTCTTTTGAGTTCGCACGGGTAGGTACCACTGCCCTGCCTATTTCTGCCGTGAAGCAGTAATGCGTTTCGGTTTGAAGGGCGGGGCAGCCGTTGTAACTATACTGAGACCTTAGAACTTATATCTCAAGGTGGGTGGCGCATTTACGTTGTAGATGTCTATGGGCTCTAGTGACCACTTAACATCAGGTGGGCTGTGAGCTCGTCCATCCATCTAAGAAATAAACAAATAAATAATTAAAAAACTGTTTTAATAAATGAATCCGGAGAGTGAGTGCACCCTTTATAGAAATATTATGCGTTTGTAAAATTTGAATTTCAAAGCTGTAGAAGTTGACAGTGCAAAGAGCGAAGTCAACTCTTTCGCGAACCCGTCACACCGTGCCGAAAATAAATAAGCACGTGATTTATGTTTATCTCTAGTTTGTTTGAATTACATTGTTTGTTATTTTTTGTTATTACCAGCTTTGTTTACGCCGTTATTTTAAATGAAGGCGTGTTTGTAAATCATCGCATTTTGTTTTAATTAATTTTGTATCGAGGCTATTTTTTTCACATTGTCTACTTTTAAAATAAAGTAGTCAAAAGGAAAGAAAGCACTCTTAATTAATTAAATAAATAATTTACATAAAGTCCTTTTGTTCGTATACAATTAGTACATGAGAATTGGAGAGTGCAGTATTCAATACATAATCTTGTGTGGCATTTGATATCATTAGGGGATAATAGTTTAAAAAAACTAACAAAATACGCATTTATAGAAAATCCAACTAAAAATAGAAAATAAATTTTAATAAATTGGAATTAAAAATAGTGTAAGAAAAAAAATTTTTATTGTAAAAAAACGTGGGGTGCTTTTCAGGATGTTATCAAAATAACCCTTCTACTCATATCTGTACATAAAATATTTATAACTACTGATACAATGTAATTAATCCGACGTTTTGAAGGGGTTCAAAATCATGTTCAAAGATTCCGTTACATACTAACATACATACGTCTGAAGCTAATAAAAGTGTATTAATAATTCTAGTCCACATAGATTCATAGTCATTGAAGTTTATATGTGAGACTTTTTTAAAGCTATGTGCTTTTACAGTCATAAAAATCTGACTTCTACATTTTTAGAAGCTATGTGTAAACTATTTAAAAAAGTAGATCAGTTATTCAAATTAATAATAAATTTAACAAACAATTCTAATTTCATTCAGATCTTACACAGCGGTGTGACGAAGCCATGGTCCCGAATCGTTAAGCTCAAAAGAATATATCTGTTGCTCTCGAGAGATTCTCCGTAATAAATCTCGCTATATCAGACTGGAGTCTGTTTTTTATCACGATCTCTTAGCAGAAGAGTTTGACGGGCGGGAGGAGGGTTTCTCCCCTCAGCCCAGGTTTCCCCGGGGCGTATTTAGGTAAGGAAACGAACGATTGCACAAAGATATTGTTTGAGTTATTTCGTCCACTGGGTATCGCATATTGTTTTCGAGATTCGCTTTTCGATTTGTTTTCTGTCACCGTTTTCATTATAGCTAATTGTTTGTTTTTTTCAAGTATTTGTTTTTCAAAATTTAGCTGTAGTGCACGTGCATATTACTCAACTGGTAGAACCACTTGTGAGTCCGCGCGGATAGGTCCCACCACCCTGCCTATTTCTGCCGTGAAGCAGTAATGCGTTTCAGTTTGAAGGATGGGGTAGTCGTGGTAGTTATACTTGAGACCTTAGAACTTATATGTCAAGGTGGGTGACGCATTTACGTTGTAGATGTCTATGGGCTTCAGTAACCAATTGACACCAGGTGGGCTGTGAGCTCGTCCACCAATCTAAACAATAAAAAAAAACAATACATTCAGTATTACATCTCACGTTAAACAAATAACACTCATTTTTCTATGACCAGCCCCGCAATTTATCGTACCATACATCCACAATTTATCCGGCAAATCACTCAATTAGACGACAAATAATGCAAACGCAATAACGTACGTGTTTAATTACAAGCTAATATTAAACCGGAACATTGAGCTTATTAGTTTCGGGTCGCTTAGATTGTACCATGTAGTGCCATATGCAAAGAATGTGAAGCTGATAATTAGAACTTAGGCTTAGAAGGCAAGCCATGGGCAGAACACCAGAAATATGGTCAGTTTGGGTGGTTTAACGACATAGGAAATATCTTAAACATCGAGTGAGTGTAATTGCTCGGTAACCGACGGTCTTAATGTTATTGTTCCGAACTTGTATATATGCCAAGCTTATCTTGAAAATGTCGTGAGTTAGATACAGAAATCTTTCAAATATCTTGTGTTCTATGATGGATAGCGCCACAATCAGAACTAAAAAATTAATTATGTGTGTATGTGCAAGTCACACACGGTAGAAGTGAAACTTATAAAAAATAAAAATAATCGCAAGGGTCCACCACTCCGCAGTGAAATGGAGCAGCCTCACCCTGGGGGAACCGCCTGCATGCTCACGGTATCCCTACGCCAGGTAAATGTGATTGAGCAAGAGAAATACGAGACCGTATATCAACTGTGTAACATCTCGTCAGGAACTGTTGAATTTACATGCAGCGACATCTGTTCATAACAAACTAAATAGAAATAAAAGTATCTCAGAGCGCTCCGAGAGCCACGACAGCGTGCACGGACGTCAAAAACACACTGAACTAGTCGGGGACGCGAGACCGTGTGAAGCGCTTCGTGATTTGTCGGCGCCGCTCGGAGCCGCTTCGGCAAGCCAATCGTGGCACACTTATTTTGTCGTTTCGTTTCATTTCGTTTCATCGAGTTTGAAATTACATCACAACGATTCTAAAGAAGTTTCACTTCAATAAAGTAAGCGGTTGGTGGTAGTTCGATTCATGCCATTCATGACTGAAAACTATGAAGGAAAATCACATGTAGTTGCGATCCTCAGCAGTGAGGGAACGATAAAAAGAGAGGCGTGACATCAGCTTACAATTACTATTTTATGCCGAAATTGGAAATTTGGTACAGTGGTTTTTCTGGGTTTGCTACTAGGCTCGTGCCAAGATGGTTAACAGTCTGCCCAGAATTTTTTTTTCTCTTATGTAGGTAAATCTAGCTTACTCCACATTATAAACACTATTATTTGACGGGCTCAAACCACAATTTTTAATGAGAGTCAGTAAATGTAATATTGACATAGTCGCAAAACAATAACGCCAGATTTACTTGACTTGTGTATAAGGAAACACCAGTATGCCAACATTCCATTACTTTTTTTCGAAGTCTGTAAGAGTGGAGCGTGTGTAGTTTTTATTATTCATGGCGTATATGTCTTGAGGACATTCAGATCTTACCCTCATAACCCTGACGTGAAGCGGTTATCAGAGGTCACAGACAACGTCACGCGAATGGTGTTACCCACTTCGAGACATGAGGTTGAACTCTCAATTGTTTATCCCCAACAATTATAGCCTTCTTCACGGAAATACCCAGGGTATTGATACCTACCGTAAGGCATTTAAACTACTCTGTCACCAGATTGAGTTATTGATGTTATGTGAGTTGAGTGTATATAATTATTAAAGTTTTTTTTTGCTTTCAATTGGAAGACAAGTTCACAGCTCACCTAGTGTAATAGGTACTCACTAAAACCCATCAGAACAGTCCACTGCTGCTGCAAATAAACGCTGACATCCGTCCTTAGTCGATGGTGAAATTTCGAATCTCCAAACCGTTTTTTTTTTTGCTTTGATGGGTGGACGAGCTCACATTCACGGGGCTGCTTCGCGACAGAAACTGGTAAAATCTTCCAGAGTGCACTCACATTACCTACTACCACCTGAACCATCTAGAAACCAGATCTCATGATTGCTTCGTGGCAGGAATATCGCGCACCAAATAATCGTTTAAAAAAAATTACTTAAATATAAAAGGATCTCTCTCATTTCCGCAGTCCTCACTGTAAGGACCTTTGACACATTAAATTACGTTCTAGTGCCATCGCCGCCGCGTTTTGTAATCTCACAAAGGGATTAGTCTCGGACACACGGACCTCGGTTAATTTATGCAACCGTAATTTTTGCTTGCATAGACGGCATGGGGCTTTGAGGAATAAATTAACACAGTATAATCAGTTTTTGCGAGGCTTGAACGGCTGCGAGCTTAGAACTGGAGGCGCGCGAAAGAGAATCGCTCCTTAAAAGATGGTTGTCTATTTTAATGGCGAAAACTCGTTGTAAATAGTACGAATTTAGTGAAAGTATCGGAATGATGGCAGATGGCGGCTATTTTAGCCATAAAAGGGTGGGGGACCACGCAGGTCAGCAGATTTTAATTTTCCTGATGTTAACGCTGTCGTCAAAAAATTGCAGTCACTATCTTTCTCCAAATATGTAAATCTTCTTCTTTGTCTCCATACTTTTCCACTAGGTGGGGTCGGCACAGAGAATTTTTCTATTCCATTCTCCTCTATCAGCCGTCATCTATACTATACCGTCATCTATAGTTGTCTTCATCTTTTTGTCCACCTTATCCCACTAGGTGGTGTCGGCACAGAGAATTTTTCTATTCCATTCTCCTCTATCAGCCGTCATCTTAAGACTCACTTCTCTCTCTCTCTCTCTCTCTCTCATATCGTCATTTACACGCTTCATCCGTGTCTTCTTCGGTCGACCTCTTCCCCCTTTACCTTGCACTACCATTCCTAGTCAAGGTTTAATTAATGTTGAAATGAAATTATGTAATTTTCAACAAACTCTCCCAGACTTATTTCTGGATGCTGTGAGATTATTTTTGAATAATTTTATCGTAGTTAATAGTGCTTAGGACACATGACATTACCAACGTCTATGAACAATACTATTTGTTGTGTAAGGGAAAATAATACCGCCTATCCTGGTGGTACCGCTAGGTACCCAAAAATTTCCCTGACGGTTTCATTCTGATGAGAAATCGTTGTAATATTGAGGTCGCTTTGATAGATACCAACATTCTACTTTCGTTTTAATTTCTAAGATGGGAAGGCATATACCTGTCCTGTCCCATATACTATAGTGACTATATAGTATACTATACAATAAAAATTCGACCTCAGCCACCTCGACTGTCGCGGCTGTGCTAACTTTGTGACGTCATAAGTTCTAACGACCACATAGACATCTACAATGTAAATTCTGCCATCCACCTTGAGACATGAACTCTTAGATTTTTCAGTACAATGGTTGCTCCACCCTTCAAACCAAAAAGCATTACTGCATCATGGTAGAGATAGGCAGAGTATTGGTATCTACCACCTCCTTTCATCATCATTTTTTAAATTTCATTAACGCCTGCTCATAATACGGCTGTAACAGTAATTTCTTCCCACAACAAATAGGAGTTTTTCACACAATTTATGGCGTGCAGCTGTATTCGGCTTAACTATTTGTTAAGAATCCGAATTGGTAACACACGAACTCTTAAATTAGGTATATAAAGGTATATAAAAGCGTCTATCGTCATGACTGACATAGGGCAAATAGAAAATATTTTTTCAGTACTAAGAAAAATCGTCAACAAGCCCTGAACCTGTTCTTTGTCAAGTATTACATATATTCACTAGGCACGATGTCCTCGCACTCTAATAGTGATTAGGTTACTCTGCTTAAGTCAGAACATGGGATTCTGATGCAATCATACAAGAGTTGGGCAAAGCGGTCTTATTATAATTTACACTATTTGTACTTAATTACACTTTAACGCGAGACAAGTTCATTGAACTTAAAAAACATTTGATTTTAGGTGAATTGCTTAAATTTAAATTCAATTATTTTTGAATTAGAATAACTTTGTTCGATACGTTCTGAAATATTCAAATATTTTCCAAGTAAATTTTCCTCAATTACATGTTTATTCATATTTGCATAACGTAATTTAAACATTCCACCTTTGATATTTTCTAATCACCCCGGGAATTTCGCTAGCTAATCCAATTATTGACGAGACAATCAAGCGCCAAATTTTCCTTGTTCCAGATAAAATGGAGAGACGCGTCGCCGGTGCCATCTACATACTAATCACGTTCGCTTTGGTTAATGAGATGTCGATGAACGTGCAGGCCAGGGACAGCAGCAAACGGAGAACGAAAGAGAGGTCAGGAGGATTTCAGGACAACATTTGCGACATAACAGACAGGGACTCAAAAGTGCATTGCTATTGCGAAAACACCAGGGAACCGAGGAATGCGACCAAAGCGGAATGCTGGATATTCAATGGCGGAATTCCTCGCGACGACCTCGTCTGGCAAAGTTTCGCTTCTCAGCCCACTTTGCAAGCATTGTCTTTCAACGTTCGAGTTGAAGGCGCTTTGAGCTACGTGCCGACCAAAGCTCTGATGTACTTACCGCGTCTCAGATCCATCAATATAAAATACGGAAATATTTTAGAAGTATCATCTTTTGCTTTCGCTAATCTCACGCATTTAAGAGAAACTGGCTTATCGCAGAATCAAATAGAAACATTACAGCAGTATTCGTTCGTTCACTTGCCAAATGTAACGACGATAAATTTAGAAGATAATACGATTTTAGACATAGATGCGGAGGCGTTTTATGACGTGCCGAAACTACAAAAGCTGGTGTTCACGAAAAACAATATATCAACGATAAGGAATGGGACGTTCCAACACACGTTCAATCTATTGGAGTTGGATTTGAATAAAAATAATATATACAATTTGAATCGTCGCACATTTGATGGATTAGCGAACTTGAGGAAATTGGACCTGCGAAAGAATAGAATACAGAATCTGACCGAATTCACTTTTGCCGAGCTATGGAACTTGCAGGAGCTGTTACTGGGAAAAAACGATTTGAAATTCATTTCTGAAAGGGCGTTCGACGGATTATCGCAGCTACGGAAACTGTCCCTGGACGATAATAAGCTTGGGTCCCTACCGTCTGGCTTATTTGAGGGGGTGCGGGGCCTGAGTTCGCTGGACCTACGTTCGAACGAGCTTCACGCTTTGACTTACGACAATATCAAACCGATCCTCGATAATTTGAAGCCGCAGAATAGCAACTTGCTGCTCGAAGGTAACAATGAATACGTAATACTTCCTCTTTGATAAACTTACCGCGTTTTGAATATTAAGTCATGTTGGAACAGAGACGTTATTAACTTTAACGCACTTAGGAACTTTGTTCTTTTATGTACCCTCCGGGTGTTCTTAGTTGGAGCACAGTGTAGGGTAGGAGTGGATAGCGCTGTATAATACGTTTATTATAAAATTATGTCATTCCAAATTAGTCTGTTGGGTGTTTTGGTTTACGAAAACTCGACGGCACGGATACAAAGGAATCCCAACTTTTTCTTATTTGTTTCAGATAACAGCTTTGTATGCAATTGCAATTTAAAATGGATGCATGCCTTGAGGAATGAAACGAAAAGTCAGAACACTAAGGATTCGTTAGAGAACGTGACATGTAGACTGGACCCACCAATCGTCAGCTCTGCTTACAACAAAATACCCGAAACGGACAATGCACCTTTCAACCAGGAGATCCTGCACGCTGGACTGACCATAGAAACCCTCAACGAGAAGATGAACATAACGGAGAAGAAAGGAGATCTCAAGGACATCGTCGAAGCCGCCAATGAAATCCAAACGAAGAAGGGAGTCAAAAGGAATGTTTTGAAATTTCCCCCGGAAACTTTACCATGTCCTAGGGAGGTCGTTAAGACTACTGAGGCTCCTCCATTTATAATCGATCCAGTGATTCCAATACAAAATGAGATGAAAACGTATAGGTATCATGAAATGAATTCTGGTCACGGCCTGTCGCTTAGATTTAGCATAGTGTTATATAACATCTGTTTAGCTTTCTTTTTCACTTAGGCTATTAATATTTAAGGGACTAGATATATGATATTAAGGGATACTATATTGTTTTCATGGCTGTGTATTGAAGAGTATTAAGAAAACAGCTGCAAGTTATTTTAATGTTTGCACGTGTGCGATAGAGCTCAGAATCTTTTGGGAAAATGGAACCGTCCAATTTCAGTGAGCTTCAATAAAACTTTTTTTTTTTCTTTGTTTAATAAACAGTTAATAAACAAAAACAATATTTTTATAATGAAAATTAATATTATGATTGTCTTATTTTCCTTAATGATATCGAAAGTAATAAAATAAGTTATTATCAAATCTAATATTCAAAATTTACCATTCAATGTTGTTTTTAAACTTTTAATTTAGTTTGACTAATAATATTCTTATTTAGATTGACTGATAAAATGAGCAAGTGTGTAAAGTAAGCAAATACATAAACATGTTAACATATTATTTATTCCAAAAATAAAGCGGGTGGAACCGCAGGATAAACTTGGTATTTCACTAGAATGCGAACGACATTTGTCAAATTATATTAAGTCAATTGCTTTGTCGTTAGTCAGTCGTAAATAAAGACTTTGAATTTCTCAATAATCTTCAGTACATAGCTATCAAAGACCGCTTAAAACAAACCACACAATTGAGCCACATTATAAAGTAAACACAAATTATTTATATCCTATTAATGCGTCAAAGTTTTCTCTGCCTTGCTACTAAGATAGTCCAATAGTACCAGGCGGCTAGAACTTAGGTTCGAGATACTATGTGCACCACCTTGATGACGATATTCGTCGCCTATTAGTATATTATGAGAGCTTAATAAGGCATTTGGGCTATAAGGAAACTTTGTTGCACTAATTACGAAAACAAATATGAATAGCACTTACTGTTTAACGCGATTATGATCACAGATTATACCCGAATGTATGTTTGTAATTTTTAATATAGAAACTATTGTATCTAAATGTAAGATATGATCTCAGTATGGTTAGTGTGAGTATTTTTCATTTAATTACTAATTTATTATTTGTGTGTGTATGTGTATGTATATCTTTATACGACGGCTCACATTGAGCCTTTATGGGTTGGGCTAATCTTTCTATTTTTGCGGGAAAGTTTTAAGTTCTGTCTGGAAAGTGGGAACAGCTATTTTACAATATAATTAAGATTTCGACTCGACTCGATTCCTTAGCACGCACCTTACACTATGAAATAACTTAGTATTGCCTTTTATTTCGATTTTTGTTATCCATATACAAAATATCACTACATAGTATAAAACAAAGTCGCTTTCTCTGTCCCTATATCCCTATGTATGCTTAAATCTTTAAAACTATGCAACGGATTTTGATGCGGTTTTTTTAATAGATAAAGTGATTGAAGAGAAAGGTTTATATGTATAATAAGATCCATTAAATAGTAGAGAAATCAATAATAAATTACAGTTTCCGAATCAAAGCGAGGTTGGGTCGCTAGTAATCTATAAACTAACAAAATCCGATGTAATGAGCTATAAAAAAACAGAGCTAATTATGAAAATTGATGATGTTTAGTATACTTCAAATACCTAGTCAGACTCGAACCTAAAAACAGTGTAATGAGCCGAACAAGCAACACCGCTAGACTACGAAAACGTTTCACTATAGCACCTGTCTATATCTGCGTGAAGCAGTAATGCGTTGCGGCTTGAAGGATGGGGCAGCCGAACTTATATCTCAAGGTGGGTGGCGCATCTACGTTGTGGATGTCTATGGGATCCAGTAACCACTGAACACCAGGTGGGCTGTGAGCTCGTCCACTCATCTAAGCAATAAAAAAAACCTTGTTCGATCGCCACGCTGTTTTATTTCTTTAAAATTCATGATATTAGAATCCAAAGCTAATGAAAGTGAAACACGAGAATCACTTCTTAAGATGGACTTGACATTTGAGCAAAATTTATCCCTGATACTATATACCTCGCGACCAATGCTTAAAGCTGTAGAATAAATCTACTCTTCCTCTTGATTTTTGGGCGCTATGATCTTATCTTTCTTCAAATGAGACTCAAGCAGGAACTGACATAATTGTGTCTCTGGTATTGCCAATTTTCATGGGGCATTGACCGCATTCCCGCAAGACGGCTGCAAACTCATCAAAAACATTTGCACATAGTTTTGTACATAACATAATACATTTCAGCTTTAGCTAAAGGATCTTATTACGATAGTAACGAATCGCTACATATAAGCCGAAAGGACATAGGTGTATTAAGATATTAAATGTATTTAGTCTTTAGTTGTAAACCACTAACAGTGATTTTAGTTTGTGCAAAGTAACAATACCAACTTTACGATGGTAGTTTCGAGAATTTGATGAAAAAAATTCACAATCTCCTTCCGCTTGTTTAACATAAGTAATAATAAAAGTATCATATAATTTTTAACAACTCAATTAAGGTTCCCCGAAGAAAGGAAGTTACGATAATAAGAACTGAAGCTAAAAAGGGACGAAGCATGTGAAAGCTTAACGTTCGAAAGAGATGAATAGAGGTAAATCGGTTTTTGTGCGGAAGAACATAAATAAGAGTAACCCTCAAATTTGGCTTATTAAATTTTTGTAGCATCTTGTTTTGAATAGTGCTCGTGGTCTTGCGGTATTAAGCCTGTCTCATTTTCAAGCGGTTACTGTATTAAAGGTTCAAGACTGAATATGTGCCACTCACAAAACATTCCAAATTCCAATCGGTAATCTTGTCGCCAGAAATACAAAAAATAAATATTTATATATTTGTTGGGATTTTATGTGCTCAAGTGTTTAATCTTTGATTCATTTGAAACTTTGGGCAGTTATTGTTAGCAAATTACAAGTATTAAACTATTAAGGCCCGGGAGGAAGCGGGCGTATTATGGTTTTAACTCATGACTGCTTTGTTCATGAATTCAGTAGAACTCAGGGTTTCAAAGTATGTCTTATGTTTGTATGTCGGAATACCAAATAACTGTAATAAATGTAGAGAGTCTATAAGTATGGTCAGCTACATAATTCCCTATATATCTTAATCTCTTTATTCTTATGAACATAAGAAATAAATAAATAAAAAGTTGACGTTAGTGCTTTTGTTTACTACATGCATAAAATGATTTTATATTTAGTAAAATATATTTTATTAAAATAATAAGAATACAAATTATATTTCATACTTTATAAGAATACGACCACTAATTAGTGTACTTTATTAATCATAGATGGCGTTGATTTCAGTTTTTTTTTATTTTACTATCCATGCACTTTTGCAGCCCACTGTACATACAGACTACGTTAAAAACTTGCAAAAATCAACGAAATTATTATAATACCTAGTGCAATTTAATTTTTAATGACTTGGATGATGTATTTTTTTCAGCTTAAAATATAAAGGCATGAATAGATTGTAATTCACTTATGTATTCACTAGCTGTAGCCGGCGGCTTCGGCCGCGTGATCAAAGAAATGTGTCCGTGTAGTTTGCCGTGATAATTACGTGTTGTTCGGGATAAAATGTAGCCTATGTCACTCTTCAGACTGAATACTAATTTTAAAAATCATGTCAATCTGTCGCTTCGTTTAGACGCAAAAGAAGGACAAACAAACTTAACAAATACACTTTCACATTTCTATTAGTAGGATTTGATTTATTACAGACGTTTTGTAATCCAATCAAGATTTCTACGTCTCAGCTCGTGTTTCTCATACCGAGACCTGTGTACTGGACGGGCTTATCAACACATTTAAGATAATAAAAGAAGCTAATTGGTTATCAAATATTCTAAGTATCCACAGAAATAATGAAGATCCATTCATCTCTAGTTCTAATCGAGAACGTACAGCTTCTAATAGAGATGTTTTTCTTAAATGTTTTGTTTTCTATACTATACGATACTCACACTTGTGTCATTGATAAAATTAAATGCGTTCTTATGTGTATAAATATTAATGGACGTTTTTTGTATGAATTTAAATAAAATAAAAGGTGTAAAATTTTCGACGTGCTGTGTAGTTTATTTATTGTATTAATATTTCAAACCGAAACGCATTACTGCTTCAAGACAGAAATAGGCAGTGGTCGTACCTACCCGTGCGCACTCATAAGACTTTCTACCACCAGTAATTATGCAAATTATAATTTTGCGGGTTTGATTTTTATTAGACGATGTTATTCCTTCACCGTGGAAGTCAAACGAGAACATTTATTAAGTACGTATTTCATTAGAGAAGTTGGTACCCGCCTGCGGGATTCTAACAACGTTGCATCACTATTTACGAATGCGCCGGACTTCAAGTCGACGACGACGACAAAGTCTCATTCTATTGTTCAGCCGTCTCACTTGTTAAGCCGCAACTCATGAATGATACACGGCAGAAATTGCCAGAACTGTGGTATATAACCGTGCGGACTTACAAAATAAAGTATGAGGGTTGTGGCGTCTACATTTTAGTGTCCATGGGCTTCAGTAATCACTTAACAGCAGATGGGGATGAGCTCGTTCACTTTTCTAATGGGATAAAAATAATAAAATAAACCGTAATATTAATTCACAATGCGTCTCCAGAGATCAGTGTTACTACGTACCAATATCACTGGAATTAATTTCCTGGGTTTAGCTTTCTAAGCGCTAAGACGTGTCCATCTTCAATATTTAAAAATAGTTTTTTTTTTTATTGCCCTTGTAGGCAGACGAGCATACGGCCCACCTGATGGTGAGTGGTTACCGTCGCCCATGGACTTCAGCAATGCCAGGGGCAGAGCCAAGCCGTTGCCTACCACTTAATAGTGCTAATAGGTCGCGTTATAATCTCTGATATCATTAATGCCCTTATTCGATCGCGACGGGGCACCGAAAAGCCACTGTTGCCTGAAACATATCTTGTCGGAACCCCCAGGATTCACTCTCGGTGCTTTTAGACCTCTCAAGCACTGGTCACCATCCTCGACAAACTCGGCGATCGATCGACGAGCGAACTAACCCATACGCAGCCCACTGAGTTTCTCGACGGATCTTCTCAGTGGGTCGCGATTCCGATTCGGTGGTAGATTCTACAAAGCACCACTCGACTTGCTAGGGCTAGTGTTAGCAAAATCTTTCTCATTGAGCCCGTGAGCTCACCTACCCGTCCGGGCATCTTGGAATAGCCTCTTAGGTTACCAGTGAATAAGTAGGGGAAAAAATTATAAAAAATGCCCTTGAGGGTCTGTAGGTATTGGAAGAAACGTAAGTACAGTATTATGATAGGCAATAAATTGATACCAACACATAATTCATTACAATCGTTTAACTTTTAGTAAGCAGTATGCTCAAATACCCTTGATGGCAAAACAGAAAGTTCAAGGTCTTTATGTTGAAATTGAAATAAAACAAAATTCAGTACAAGCCTTATTCATTTAATTAAGTAAAATACCTTTGAACAATCGTTCCATTACAGTCGATTACAATTAATCGCCTTCGAATCCTTTTGATTATTCAAAGAATTTTAATAGAATTTGAGTGTAATTAAATATTTCGGAGAATTCATGACTACGTCTCCTTAATAACAGCTTTCATTTTGTTTTCAGTAAATATTTTACTTAAATCTAAAATTTAAAATCTACAAGTATATTATGACATGCTAACAATAATATATCTGTTTATCTCTATATATAAAAATGAATTGCTGTTCGTTAGTCTCGCTAAAACTCGAGAACGGCTGGACCGATTTGGCTAATTTTGGTCTTGAATTATTTGTGAAAGTCCAGAGAAGGTTTAAAAGGTAAATAAATAAGATAATGCTCGGAATTAAATAAAAATAACAATTTTGTTTTTCCTTTGATGTCCCCCCCCTTTTTTTTTGTTTTAAGTTTATTTTATACAAAAGTTTAGGTCTTTTATTTATCGATTGAGGCACTACGAAGTCTGCCGGGTCAGCTAGTCTAAAATAAAAATAAAATAGGACGGCGCAACTGGCGCTATGTTGTTTTTAAGAATTATGATGACATTATTATTTCCATTACTATCATTGTCTTCGTGGAGGAGGAATGATTACTGGTGGTCCAGAGACTTTTCCAGTTTCACCAGGACAGATAGACGAGCACAGGATCAGCCAGGATGAATGGTGCGCTTCTGGGTCATCATGTCCCCTGATGGGGGCACGGTTCAGGCCTCGAGGAAATCCTCTCAGCCCAGACTAAGAATGGTATGATAGTGGGCACTCGTATTTATAGTGGAAAAGTCGGGGTTGTTTATTCGTGAATTCTCTCGAACACCGTTCCAAACAAGTGCCTACATGCATTTATTTAACATTAAGGAAACAGTCAACCCCAACTGATTTCATGTCAAGTAAACAGTTGTTGTTGATAAAGATAAATCAATAATAGATAATCAAGAACAAAACATACACGGTCATCTGTCTCCAAATAAGGATTCACTGAACCGTAGGAAGCAGATACTGATATACATATTCTTACGCGCCGGGGTTCGGAATAAACAAAAATTCTACCGAAGTACAAATTAAAATTGTATTAACCCTTAGTACAATTAACGAACACTTTAAAATTCTCAATCCGCTTCTTCCACTTCGCTTCAACTGATCCGTTCGCTGTTTCGCTTCGAGTAGTTCCGATTACTAACTGACTTCGTGCCATCTCTGCAACGCTTTTATAGTCGATACGACATCCCTAGATTTATCGAGAACATTCTGGGCAAGTCGAGTAGCTTCGATGTGTGTTTCCGCTATCTGACAATAGATGGCGTTTTACTTCTCGAGCGATTTCATGTTACTTTGATATTCGTTTCTGCTATTCGGCGATAGATAGCGTTACTCTTACCGGCGTAACAATATGTACATACTTACATACGTTTGCATATATAAATATCAAATAAACTCTAAACTTTTAGAACGTATAGGTCTACAAGAGTTTGGACTTCTCTCTGTGCTTTGTAAGGTATAATCCATAGTGAAGTGGCCTGAAAAATCATTCGAGATGTAACCCTTACTTCATTCATACCATTCATCCATATTATTTGGAATTATAATCATCATTCATACAAAAAAAAAAACAGAAAAAGAGCAAACACGATTGTTCACCATTCGAATTTCTGCCCAATGAGAGAAGAGAAACCATCTACCTTGGACGCCGCCAAGTCAGATCAATTATTGGTGGATCGTCAGGCTGCACAGGTAGGTGCTACTATTTTGCGCAATCCTAGCGCGAAGCCAACATCAGTTCAAATTTGTAGCCATTAATACAAATTAGTTCAGACTTTGGCCACATGTAAGACAAGTTAACACTTCTGTATTTGGCGTAACCTTGAAATATTTACACCGTGGGTGGCGGCATTTACGCTATAACCGGTAACCAGGTGGGCCTTCAGCTCGTCCACTCATCTAAGCAATAAATAAAAAAAATGATACACTTCATCCAGCTCAACACATAGTACAGTACAGATATTTCTCAGTAAAGCAAGAACTAATTGAGTCCTACTAGCAGGCACTCGGCCAAATCGAGAACTCGCTAACTGCTACCGGGACGTGTTTATGCGACCACAAATTCGTGACTCTGAGCTGTGTAGTTGCTGCCTTGTTTGAAACTAGTCTGCATGAGGTTTGCATTTCAAATTGATTTTAAATTGCACGTGGCCATAGAGTTTACTGATNAACTCAACACATAGTACAGTACAGATATTTCTCAGTAAAGCAAGAACTAATTGAGTCCTACTAGCAGGCACTCGGCCAAATCGAGAACTCGCTAACTGCTACCGGGACGTGTTTATGCGACCACAAATTCGTGACTCTGAGCTGTGTAGTTGCTGCCTTGTTTGAAACTAGTCTGCATGAGGTTTGCATTTCAAATTGATTTTAAATTGCACGTGGCCATAGAGTTTACTGATGACGAGATTCATTCAAAAAAGTGTATGATAAATTTTATGTTAACTAGTGGTCGTCAGTACACGGTTTGATGGCGAAAAGTTTCGATCAATATCTTAAGAAACTTTCGTTATCCAGCTGGGTTAGGGGCCTAATACAGAAAGCAGTTATCCTCGATATTGCGCGCATTGTGAGGAGGTTTCTCACTCTGGAGTGCCACCAGTGGTGGCTTGTGTCGTAGACACCGCCATCAGCGGCAATCTATTTTTATATACTTATAGCGTTTTTAAAAATTGTAGTTTTAATATATTTTTGAAAAATTTTTGTGTAATTAATAACATTTTAAGTAAACATAAATAAATAATAATAATAAAGTAGTTTTAATTATTTTACGTCCATGAACACCGATTCAAACAATTAGACAATACTACGTGAAAAAAAAATTAAAAAAAATTGGCTGCACTAACAACATAATATATTTATGACACATCTTTTGTTGCTTAAATTAATTGAGGCGGAGAAAAAAACAGATTCTTTTGTCGTGATGTAATAGGGAAATGTCCGTGACGCGATTTGACGCTGATAGGACAATGTGCAGCGTAGTGATGTGACAACATTACTGTATATTTTATCGAATAATATTAATTTACTAATAAAACTTTTTTTATAAAATTTAGATAGCTATCCAAACTAGTATTGTAAGCCGTAAGAAATCTGCATTTACATTATTTATTGTATTAAGAACATGTTGATCAAAGGAAAGCGATTTAAAATGAATATACAAAATAAACTTTTTTTTAAAGCAATAAGAAAATATGTATCAAACTCAAGGCTCTCCTCCTCCTCCATCATGGGGAAGCAAGCCATTTTTTTTTAATATTAACAAGCTAATCAGATGTATTCACGACGACTGTCAAGCGGTAACTAAAACCCTCAGTTACGACAGCATCTGTGTAATATTTTAAATATGGGGTTTCAACCTTAGTCGCGGTGTTCAATACGTCTCTTCCGAATCTTCGGTAGTGATTTAGATATCGCTCAGAGTCACTTCAATTTGATTTAGCCTAGGAACGCGGTACATTAACACGGAACGCAAAATTAGTTTCAAACAAAAAAAAAAGGGTAGATTCTGTTATTTTTTATGACGTATGTGAGCTTAAGACAGAGTTATTATAAATTGTCAGCTCTAGGTACTCACATGGAACCTTTTTCAATTGTAACCAAATTGATGTAGCACTCTCGTCTTGTGAATCAAATTTTCGGTAATACTGGTTCTAACTTTCATCGACATGGTGACTAAAATATATCGTAAAGTCTATCGACTAACATACTTTAACACGGTCACAGCACTACGCAGTAGACATAGCATAATCAAAGGCGATTTACGGGGTTCACCATTCAATTTCCTTCTATTGACCCGTGAACCAGAATTCTGAATAAGTCAATCTTCATTGCCAGTTTTTATTGGCATATGTTTTCTGACGACTGATTTAGTGATTTTAGCCTGCAGCTTTTTTAGTCGATATTTATCTTTCTTAAATGTGTAGTATGATTGGTCTGTATATTTTTGGTGACTAATTTTCTTGCCTCTGAAGGCATAACAAATGACGGCACACCTGTAAGTGATACTGAGGGTATTATGGTATTTTTATTGTGTAGATAAATGAACCATTCACCTCAAGATATGTGGTCTATTATCTTTGTCAAATGGATAGTAATTACGTAAATTACCATTTTTGCGGGCCGGATTTCGAATACACTATATTATTCCTTTATCTTTTTAATTCTACCTTTTGTTTTTAATCCTACCTAATCTTTGGTAGCCTAAAGGGCTATTTCAACTACGCGCGGACCGGTTTATTCATCGTGAAGTTATTTGTGAACATTAAATAAAATATGTTTCATATGTCGGCTGTCTGGTGTAGTGGTAAGTGACATGGTCAGTACATAAGGGGGTCGCGGGTTCGAATCCCGCCAAGGGAAAATATTTGTATGATAAATAAAAATGTCAAATGTATTTTCCAGGGTTATGGATGTATATTAAATATATGTATGTGTATAATAAAAATCTTACATTTATTTCCGTTATCTGGTACCTGTAACAAAAGTTCTTTACGAACTTATCACGGGACCAATTAACGTGGCGTTTATAAAAAAAAATTAAAACTCCTTACGGAATTTTGAGAACCGGTTTAGTCGCATCATTGAATACGAGTAAAGCAAGCGTTATTATTTAGAACAAGATGACTTATAAATACATTAGGCAGGGGCACAAACAAACCGCTACCTACAACCAGACTGCTTACAGACATCGTCTGAAGAAGACACGTCGTAGCACTCGGGGAACATCTTAACATCGTGTAGAGGACTCGGGTGCTACGTCCCAAAAACGAAGCTTAAAGCTTACAAAACACGAGAAAATCGTAGCTCTGGTCGTTCAACGTAGATTTAAAGCTACAGCGATCAAACTATATTTACTTATCGAAATAGACAAAACTAAGTAAAAGTGAATCTAGTTTATTGACTTTAGAAGTAGGAAGTTCAAAAGTGTTAAATTTTGATTCTAATTAATAATTCACCCCACTAATTAAATTATTGTGTAGGCCGACAAAACTCAGATTTTAAAATGTACTTATGTCCGTAAACAATCAACCATCGTAGTCTGTTGGATCAAAACTGTTCATTATTATATTTTCAACTAATGGTATATCAACACAAAAGCATGAGATCGAACTTCTAGTACCTATCGAATGAATATAAATTAATATTGACCCAGTAGTCGGAATTCTGTTCTAGTTTATCAAATTTCCGGTATCCAAACTAATTTTCCAAAAAAAAAAAAATTGTTATTGCCACTTTTTTTGGAAACATTGATTTCCAATATTTTTGAATTTTTTTCTAAGGTGAAAGGTTCTATTCTAGGAACTATTTCGTCTTTGCCTATTACTATTATATGTTAATGTACCGTTTTTTTTTTGTAATTTAGAACGCATCAACTTTTTTTTTTTTCGTTAAGAGACAAGAGCAATTGCGGCCCTACCGATAGTGGGCTACTACCCTCACCATGTAATACGTACTAAATACCAAAAGTACGAAAAACCAAGCCGCTACAGGAAATCTTAAATAAATCGGTAAGCAGCAATTTGGTGTGCCTCTGGTATTGCTGACGTCTCTGAGCGACGAAACCACTCACCCTCAGATGGGTCGCAATGTCATTACAAGGGCAATAATAATTCCTTTCCTAAAAAATATTATAGAGAATTAAAATTCGAAATTTTCGTTCCAATATCAAAAATTACCCCGATACCGTTTTCATGCACGATTGCCTCGCAACGAGACGCTCTTTAATTTGGTTGCCCTTTCTGATTAACTGGTAGTTTAGCTGGTAGTTTTTTTTTAATGACTAATGACGTCAATACCCGAGAACAAATAAAAAAGGCATAAGCGTAAAATTTGTAGGGCAGTATAATTGTTTTTCTTAAAGGTAGGTTATGATAGGATATTAGGCCTTCATCAACATATTCAGTCCTTTGATACCCACTGCTAGGTCTGCGATCACCAGCTATTCTCATCGATGTTTGCTCGGCCATCCCGACTACTTCATCGGTCTACTGTGCCATAGGTCTTCCGGCACTTCTATGACTTAATTTAGGCCTTACAACCCTTAAATTCCTCCTCCATTTAGAGCTTAAATTAAATAAAGCGTTTGCATTCCACAACGCAAATAAGCAGGAAGATCGTGCTATACCAGCTTCGGATGACGATCAAATTGAACCATATCAATATTTTCTATATTGAATTTCAACTATATTTGGCCGACCTATTTGAAGCTTCTTAGTATATTCAAACAGATTCAATGGAAATTAATGTATACAGAAATGTTTGGCAGAGTGTTTGAGCGTACAATCAAGATATTCCGAGCACCGAATCGTAACATAGTCTTCCTCTAGTGAGGGGAAGGTCTTATGTATCGATAGTTTTTATTAATACTATACTAACTTAATATTATATTATGGTATAGTCTTCTTCTTCTTCTCCTTGCGTTTACCCTACCATTTATAGTTGGCGCAGCATGTCCTCTGAAAATCATCTATGTACTCATACCCTCCTCTCGTATCATTCACACAGTCTTGGTGGTAGGAGGTCTTGTAAGTCCACACGAGTAGGTATCTGCCTATTACTGCTGTGAAGCAGTAATGCGTTTCGGTTTGAAGGGTGGGACAGCCGTTGTAACTATACTGAGACCTTAGAACTCATATCTCAAGGGGGGTAGCGACATTTACGTTGTAGATGTCTATGGGCTCCGGTAGTCACTTAACACCAGGTGGGGCTCCTCGTCAGTGAGCTACCATATTAACCTGTAGTAAACACTCGCATCTTCTTGTTATTCGAACCGAAGTAAATAGACATCATAATAGGATTGCAATTACACTGAGACATTACATATTACATAGGACTTATCCCATTATAAAAACAATGAGCCGGCATGATTTTGATTTTGACTTGCTCATCAAAATTAAGAAGGATGCTGTTTGATTGTCATGTAAGTCGTAACTTAAAATAATGAAGGCAGATGGTGAATGAGAGGCAGCTGGTTACTGTGTCAATATTAGCAGTAATGGTAACAGAATATTATCGCAATTTGATTTTAAAAAGTTGCCATTTGAAGGATATGCAGTCCTTATGCCCTCAGTACTCCTCGGGTGGTGGTATCTATGTGATCTAATAACTTAAGACTATAATATTATGATGGCTTATGAGCTCACCTGTCTATCATATTATTATGATATCATACCAAAAAATTGTATCCGTCCTCAGAAAAATTGAAAATACCCCATCAGCATATTTCGTAATGAGTAAAACCGTATATTATGTAAATACTTATTTAACAAAATACCATGCACTTATTTAACATTTTAAATTATTTGTTTACCCACATCTAAACCTTACGATGAGTATCTAAATTACTTAACACGGTTCGACTAATTCATTATAGGCAAAGCCAAGCCAAATCAAGTCAAGTCGAAGGCATCTCAACGCACGAACGCGTTTGTCGTTAATAATCAGCTGTGCTCTAATCGATAGTCGACAATCGACTCGTGCACTCACTAATCAAAGGTGCTACGTCAAACGCTACTGCCATGTTCCACAAAGTCTGAACTGCGTCATATTCGACATTTATGTCAAAGGGTTAAAAGTCAGTTTTGGTGTTTCCGGTTGTTGTTTGCGTTTGTGAAATCAGCAGAATAGTGAGGACAAATGGTGTAGATTTGTGTTACGGTGACGCTCTTGATACAGACCTTCTTTAAGATATTAGAAATGCGAAATTTATTAATGATTAATGATAAGAGAGATGTACCTAATGTATTTTTATTCAAATGTAGTTATTAGGGTATAGAAAAAGACACATGCTTCTTTAAATATCTATACTATAATACTATAATTTTTCATACTCATACACAATTAATAAGTCACCTAAAAATAGCACAGGAGGGCATATACACGGTTACATACGGTTTTGAATCTCGGTCAGCTTAAAACCACCATTCACACAATGTTTTTCAGTCGTAGTATGAAACGTTATTGGTCGGTATCCATAATCGAATATAGCTGCGACTCCTGAGCCAAAGTCGTCGTTGAAGGGAGGATAAAATCCATAAAACAAAGCCAGTAAAATAAATCGATGAAAAATCAAAACATCCATTTTAAACGTAAGCACAAGCAGCAAGCGAAGTGTCAGTCAGTCAGATTAAATACAGTGTTGTCAGTATAACGAAAAATAATTACATTAAATTCATATATCGATTATTTTTTTAAATAACCGATATAATCGATTTATTTTTCTTAACCTTTATTTTTTTACGAGTGCACATTATTTTTTATTTTTTTGTTTTAGTTGTACATATTTAAATAACAATACCTACTAGTAAAGTTTTTTTTATTGCTTAGATGGGTGAACGAGCTCACAGCCAACTTGGTGTTAAGTGGTTGCTGGAGCCCACAGACATCTACAACGTAAATGCGCCACCCACCTTGAGATATAAGTTTTAAGGTCTCAAGTATGGTTAGAAGTTAAAGTCCAATGGGTATGTCTTTGATGGTATTTTATGTGCTTATAATCGATTAAAATCGATTGATTGATGATAATACTTAAAATGTTTTATTTATATTTTATGTTTTATTTAAATACTTAAAATGTTTACTGAATACGTAAAAGGGTTTTGATGCTGGCAATTTTTCCCGCACAAATCAAAAACCTTGTTTTTTCAATAGAGTTACTTTTTTTAAACTACTTATTGTAAACTGTAGTGGCGCTCATTTGGAAGAAAGTAAATGCATATTTATTTATGACAAAATTAGTGCACTAAGTATTTTTTCTCTAATCTATTGTCCGCTTTGAGCCTGAAATGGACATTCCCCTTTACGATGATAATGGACTGTGGTATCATCAGAACAGGGTAGTGATTTATTGTTTACTATTGAAACACAACAGCCCTTCATTGTATTTTTTTTATTGCTCTTGTAGGCATAGAAGCATAGGGCCCACCTGATGGTGAGTGGTTACCGTCGCCCATGGACTTCAGCAATACTAGGGGCAGAGCCAAGCTAAGTTAATTTTGCTAAATCATAAAAATTACATCAATTTGTGGAAAACGGTGTGAAGCAAAAATAAACCAAAAATAAAAATAACTGTACCATGGATCCTCACAATAGATTGAATTGTTTAGTAACCTATATGGAACAAATACACAAACACACGTTTATTTTTATTCACATAGATAAAGTACCTATCATTGTAGTACTTTAAATTACTTTAGATAGAAGATGGTATAAAGTAGTCTATAAAGTTCAGTTTTATGCCTTGTTCTTCCTGCATTTATTTTCAATCGTCTTCCGCGGACCCTGAAAATGTCAACGATATGGCCAAGCTGCTGTCCACCGAGAAGGACAATTTTTAAGCCTTATCGGAAGAAAAATACGTCATCGTCACCGTATAAGTAAATAAACTGTTGGAATCGAAATCAAGTTGATGTAAAGAAACCAAGTTGGTTACTCAAAGATATGACAAGGAGAATTCAACTACCTAACTTTATACATGAAATTGAATTCTTATATTTTATACATTAAGACTATAACGCATAACAGCTTCGGGTCAGAAATAGTGCCCTAAAATCTAAAACAGTCTAATGGACGGTGGACGAGCTCACAGCCCACCTGGTGTCAAGTGGATACTGGAGCCCATAGATATCTACAACGTAAATACGCCACCCACCTCGAGATATAAGTTCTAAGGTCTCAGTATAGTTACAACGGCTACCCCACCTTTCAAGCTGAAACGCATTACTGCTTCACGGCAGAAATAGGCAGGGTGGTGGTACCTACCCGTGCGGACTCACAAGAGGTCCTACCACCAGTAAAATATACCTATGTGTATCCATACAAAAAAACCGCTCGTCTGGTAATCTGGCTTCTAAAGACTCACACGCTTAGACGTGCACTATTATGTTCTTTTTCCATGAAGAAAGAAACGTCCAGGAAACATTTCTTGTTGATACGAGAGCGTAATGATGTCAATTTGCGTTAACCTTACCCCTTTCGGTTTTATTGCGCGCGTTCATTTTGATAAGTCTCCGGGGAAGTAATGGAGAACACCACATATTTATTGCCGGAAAGGTGAAGGAATTGTTTCAGGTGTCCCGTTTTTATTGGCCTGAATGAAAGACGGCTCTTATGGCGTTTTATGTCATTCGTTTCATCAGCAATGGCGTATCAATATGATAAGTGGTTAGGAGAGATGAGTACTACGAATTGATTGCTGATGTTCTTCTTAAGACGTGAAGTTGCGGTTTCAATTGTTTTTAATACGCTTTTATTAGCTTCAGACGTATGTATGTTAGTATGTAACGGAATCTTTGAACATGATTTTGACCCCCTTCAAAACGTCGGATTAACTCGAAATTTGGTACCTATACTTATTAAGGAACGATGAAAATGAAAATTTAAAAAAAAATGCCAAAAAAAAATTGAAATTCAACTAAAAAATGAAAAATAAATTTGAATTAAAAATAGTGTAAGAAAAAATGATTTTATTGTAAAAAAAAGCGTGGGGCGCATGGTATCAGTAGTTATAAATATTTTATGAACAGATATGAGTATGGGTTATTTTGATAATATCCTAAAAAGCACCCTACACTTTTTAATAATAAAATCATTTTTTCTTAAACTATTTTTAATTCATAGTAATTAAAATTTATTTTCAATTTTTTAGTTAGATTTTCTACAAAAGCGTATTTTGTTAGTTTTTTTAAACTATTATTTATTTTATTACAGCCGTATGGTCAATGCCAAAATTCACGAAGGCTTCATAGCAGAGATAGGCAGGATGGTAATAACTATCTGTTGATTGGAAACACGGCTGTTCAATTTTAGAGACTAAATTCGTTCGTCTTAAGCTATCTAACTCATTATCTTCCGTTTTGTAACAGCATTCAAATTAAATTCAAGTTTAACAATTATGAATCTTACTTTTTCACTTTTTTGTATGAGTATTAAAAAAATCGTAAATAGTCCGAAATTTTCAGGGGATTTTAATTAATTACAAGTTTGGATAATTTTGGATTCATTAGTAATACGACTCGTGTAATACTAACAACAGCTACCGTTATTAAATTTACTATTTAATTTATTATTATTCACTATTACTCTTCTTCTCAATTACTTCCTCAACTCAGAATTTTTTCTAATGCTCACCCCTGATATTCCTGATAGCAGGATATAATTAGTTTGAGTAAATTTTTATTCTAATTTATTGAATTTTACATGGAGGGGAAAATCCAAATTCACCCGCTTAATAACAATTTATACATCAAATACCCCTAAGGAAAGGAATAATTCAGAAGGCAATACCTGTAAATATAACAAAAATGTCCTTCATAATAACAATGAACTTAAATAAACATGATCTGAACATAACTGGAGTATAGTATGTCAATAATTATTATCTCCGCGAAAACGTGGTTTGTTTACAAGTTTGTTTACAAATGAATTTTCTTATCGACCACATTTCGCAAGCTTTGTTGATTGTTTGTCCAATCGATTGACAAATAACTTTCAGATGTATTATTATTTATTGACGCGTTTTTGTTATCTTGACCTGTATTTTTTTTATTTTTTTTATTGCTTAGATGGGTGGACGAACTAACAGCCCACCTGGTGTTAAGTGGTCACTGGAGCCCATAAACATCTACAACGTAAACGCGCCACCCACCTCGAGATATAAGTTCTAAGGTCTCAATATAGTTACAACGGCTACCCCACCCTTCGAACCGAAACGCATTACTGCTTCACGACGGAAATAGGCGGGGTGGTGGACCTACCCGTGCGGACTCCCAAGAGGTCCTACCACCAGTGATTACGCAAATTATAATTTTGCGGGTTTGATTTTTATTACACGATGTTATTCCTTCACCGTGGAAGTCAATGTATCTATGTAACGAAATCTTTCAATGTTATTTACACCAAATCCGAGTCGTTGATTAACTTGAAAAACTGATGTTACCGATTAAGAACCGATGACAATACAATAATTAAATTTTCGGCATTATTTCCTGACATGGATTTATTTATTTATTGCTTAGATTAGGACGAGATCACGGCTCAGCTGGTGCTAAGTGGTTACTGGAGTCCGTCGATATTAACAACGTAAATGCCGCCTCCCACCTTGAGACATGATTTTTAAGGTACAGTACAACGGCTGCCCACCCTTCTAACTAAAACGCATTACTGCTTCACGAGACATGATTTTTAAGGTACAGTACAACGGCTGCCCACCCTTCTAATTAAAACGCATATCTGCTTCACGGCAGAAATAGGCAGGGTGGTGGTGGTACCTACCCGTGCGGACTCACAACACGCCCTAACGCCAGCAAAAGTATTTTATTTCAGGTGATGATTTATATTACACGATGATTCCTTTATTCTTCGTGAAATTCGTTCATAAACAAATGTTTTAGTACACATATTTTAATACAAGTACAAATTTCTTTACGAAAATTTGTACCCGCCTGCGGGATTCGAACACCGGTACATTGGCATCGCTCGATACGAATGCACCGGACGTCTTGTTTTTTAGGCCACGACTTCACAAGGATCACAATATGTTGTAATTTTGTTCGGCCTGTTATTAGGATCAATTTTAGGATCAATTGAGTTATTAGTAAGGGCTATGGAAGACTGCCAAGAAGACATTGGGCAGAGCTCATAATTTGCTATGATTCCGGTTTGCGTAATTGTCGGCGATCTTTAATTATTGGAATGTCATCGAATAACATTATATATTTAAAACAAAATCAATGAATCGGTGTAGATAATATATCGAGTGATGTGACCATGCTCTAACTAGAATCTGAGTTAATATGTACCTGCGTGCTCGCGAATAACTTTTACGACGAAAGAATAAAATTGTGTAGTAAAAACCAAACCCGTAGAATTTAATGATTTGCCTTATTACTTATGCAGGTAGAATGGCACTTATGCTTCTGATAAATAGACAGAGAGGGTATAGTCGTAAAATACTTCTCAAAAGTTATATTTTTGTTACACGGTAATCAACAAAATGTAGACAGCGAAAATCACAAGGGGGCATTGACCTCGCGAAAGAGACGTGCTGGGCGAAGAAAAAAGTCATGACTCCGGAATATATGTGGGTGGACCGGTATTGCCTCCGTCGAACAGCTGTTTCGGCTGGCTGCTGACAGAAATGAATACAGGAAGCTAACCCCCAACCTTCAGGATTGAAGAGGCACTGGAAGAAGAAGAAGATTGACCTCGCGCAAGCTGATAGTTACATTGACCGTTCTTTTCGAACGATTTTACGATTTAATTTTCGATTAAGAGAACTATACCTCATGGCTAATGCAGTGTTGTTTGCAATAACAGATTTTATTATACGTTGAGAAGAAAAAGAGCTAGTGTAATTTTAGTCGGAATTTCTATTTCTGTTGAACTATCTGAAATTAAATCTCTAACTTCCAACACTCCGCTAATTCCTGCTACAAGCAAAGCCGTTTCGTAATAAAATTTATATTATGACCTCATCTCTCAAAGTGGATATTAACATTCGCATCGTGATGTCTACGGAGTCAGCAAACACAGTATAGTTATAATTAAAAATGCAGTTTCATTTGCCTAGTGATTCTCAACCACTGTTCCGCGGCACTTTTGTGTGCCGCCAAATTTCAAAAGTGTACCGCCAAATTTTGCAAATATATAATAATGTTAATATTATTAAATTATATCATTTTAAAAGAAAAATTTTTTAAACATGAATATATATTTAAATCCACAAAAAAAAAATTATAGTATATTTTAGTTTATTTCGTATATTCAAATTTTTCGATAAACTATTTATGCAGTGTGTTGTAGTAAGTAAATAATTTTTATCTTTTTTTTTTGTGCCGCCAAATTTTGAAATCGTTAAATATGTGCCGCAACAAAAAAAGGTTGAGAATCACTGGCCTAGTGTAAGACTCCGCTTCCAAAAGTCAGGAAATAATACAAAGATTGCAATAGTTCACTTAATTCTGTATTGCTTTATTTGTAACTCCAGTTATACAATCTTTAGATATCTGTTGGCTACTGAATACACTGCTTTCTGTGTAGTTTTTTCAGACTACCGCCTTTTTTATTATGTCACATCCCCGATACTGACATTGCTCCTGGCCACAGTGTTGCTATTTGGCAATCCGAAAATTGCCTTAACATTAATATGTTAAATTTAATTTAATAATTTTGCAACAAACCTTACACTAGTAATAGTTTCGGATTTCGCGAGTCGAAGATAATTAAAAATACTCTTACGATTTCATCTAATGCTCATCATTTTCATTTAATTCCAACGTATCGAATAGACAGTTTAATTAGCAAAGAACGGGAGACGAGGGTTTTAATTATGTAGTAAGGTATCTTCTTTGTTGTCTTTGTGACGATTAGACATCAATTGGTTTTATGATTTCTCAAATATTCAAAGAAATAAATCCTTTTTAATATTTTTTAATACAATCTTATTAATATATTGTTATGTATGATGTTTTATGTTGCTCCTTTGCTAAGTAACTAAAATGTTCATTGTGTGTTATTTGACAACGAAATTGAATAGGAAAAGTGCTGAGTAGGAACTTATTCTTATTTGCTTCAATCCACATTTTTGTGGCTACAGAGTCATGCACAGATCTTACTTAACGATTTTTCGGTTTTGCCATTTGTTCTAAGGAGTTCCACCTTCCAGTTAGCATAAGTTATTTTGCCTAATTTTTATGAACTCTATTATTAGAATTATTATTAGAATTAGCTAGTTAACCAATTAGCTAGCTTTTTGCGGATTTGAAAATATCAACAGACTTTTCCCATGAACGCTTTTCATAACGTGACACGCGTAGCATACTGAAAAGTTTCCATTGAAACAGTTTTTCCTGCCACAAATAGTTGACACTACAAACGACTGCAAAGCTCTTTTCCATGATAGGAAGACTTTCCTAATTCCAAACTATACTTTTCCAAAAACTTGGGATATATATGATATAGATGATAACATTAAAAATTGTAGTATCGTTAATATATTCGTAATATTTTCTTAAAAAAATTCGACTATCACTTGGATTGTGCAGCTGAAGTCTCCATACATTGGTTATGACGAGCTCAAGATCAATCTGAAACTATGGGAGCCTTGAACTGTTCTCAAAAAACCCCCCTATCACGAGTAATTAATGCTTCAATATCACACTGTGCTGATGTAATACTCAGAGAATACTGATGAACATTCTTCTCGCGTAAAGTGAGGCAACATCGACAATATACCGTGAGCTAAAAAAAAACTTTCTGTTTTTAATTATTGATGTGGCGGGACAAGCTGGTTGCCCATCTTGTGTCTATAGACATAAGTCTATCAACAACGTAAATGCCGCCACCTTTTTTTTTTATTGCTTAGATGGGTGCACGAGCTCACAGCCCACCTGGTGTTGAGTGGTTACTGGAGCCCATAGACATCTACGACGTAAATGCGCCACCCACCTTGAGATATAATTTCTAAGGTCTCAAGTATAGTTACAACGGCTGCTCCACCTTTCAAACCGAAATGCATTACTGCTTCACGGCAGAAATAGGCAGGGTAGTGGTACCTACCCGCGCGGACTCACAAGAGGTCCTATTACCAGTAATTACGCAAATTATTATTTTGCGGGTTTGATTTTTATTACAAATGTTATTCCTTCACCGTGGAAGTCAATCGTGAACATTTGTTGAGTACGTATTTCATTAGAAAAATTGGTACCCGCCTGCGGGATTCGAACACCGGTGCATCGCTCAACACGAATGCACCGGACGTCTTCCCTTAGGCCACGACGACTTCAAATTAAACTAAACGACTAAATCTCAATTTTACAGTTGCTCCACCCTTTAAAACGAAACGCATTACCGCTAGATAGAGTGACACCTAAAGGCGAGGGCTCAACCAGTAAAAAAAAAAAACAGCATCGAGTATTCGATACGTCGCCTCCCAGAACCGATTCATATTCCCTGTTATTTCAAGGGACAAAATATATAGCTGAAGTCAGGGTCAGCACGTTGATTACTGACTAACGAGATAAGTTTGTTCTTGTCTCGCTATCTACACTATCTCTGTGACCGTTTCCAACGACGTACGAAGACTTTGGACAAGGTTGTTATAAGCTTTTTGGATCGATATGCGCGTGGTGCAAAATATGTAAATAACCAAATATGCCGTTTTTTTTGACTGGACTTATCAGCCATTTCTGTTATAGTATTATATTATCTAATATATAAAATTCTCGTGTCACAGTTTTCGTTGCCATACTCCTCCGAAACGGCTTGACCGATTTTGATGAAATTTTTTGTGATTATCCGGTATCTATGAGAATCAGCCAACATCTATTTTTCATCCCCCTAAATGTTAAGGGTGGTCCACCCCAAAATTTTATTTGTTATTTTTTAGACAAAAATTTTTGTTTTTATTTTTTTATGATACGGCATACAAAAATACATACAACCCTAATTTTTCACCTCTCTACGATCAACCCTTATTTTTATTTGCTAATTAAGAACTTTAAATTTTTTTGCGAGAATTTTGTTTTTATTTTTTCATGACGTAGAATAAAAACATTCATATTACTCTGAAATTTTCACCCCTCTACGATCAACCCCTATTTTTTATTTGTTAATTATAAAGTTTAATTTTTTTGGCAAGATTTTCATTTTTATTTTTATTTTGTCATGAATTAAAATAAAAAATCTGACGTTACTCTAAATTTTTCATCCCTCTATGATCAACCCCTATTTTTTATTTGTTAACTTTAATTTTTTTGGCAAGTTTTTTATTTTGTTTTGTCATGACTTAAAATAAAAAAAATCACATTACTCTCAATTTTCACTCTTATACGATCAACCCCTATTTTTCCATCCCGATTAATATTTTTTTTATTCTATGCACAGATCGNTACGACTTTGTAGAACACATTATTATTTACAAAAAATGTCGCGACAGCATATGTCTAACTATTATAGCTATGCCGCAATAAGAGTTTCTTTATTTAAAAAAATAAAACAACGTAAAACATTGTTGAAATTTTTGTTAAAGACCCGAGCGGAGCCGGAGCGGGCCGCTAGTGGTATTATAATAATCTAAAATGCTTTGGCATCAAAAGATTAATAGTAGGGTATAGATATCAAAATGCTTTATTGAACACTGAAGCAATATATTTAAAAAAACATACATAGCCGTTACTTAGATAAGAACCAAGATGTAAAGGTTGAATGTTGAAGCAGAAATCGAGGTTTACTTAAACTGCCACATCCCCTCATTAGTACGCCCGCGAACCAGTTTAACGTGACTTAAAACATGGAGCATGTTTGTCCATCTATTCCTGCCAGCGCAGTTAATTACGTGCTGGCTAATGGGAAACGTGATCGTCCAGTAGCACATTCCTATCGGGAATACTACATTGCTATTACCATAACGGTTATTAAAGTTCGTTCTCATTACGCAGTGAATACGTGCGGAATCCTAAATCGCGAATTTCGCATTTCGAACAGATTTTTGTTATAGAAAAACCTAATTATGCTATTGCTATTTATTATCTTTTTTTTATTGCTTAGATGGGTGGACGAGCTCACAGCCCACCTGGTTTTAAGTGGTTACTGGAGCTCATAGACACACCACACAACGTAAATGCGCCACCCACCTTGAGATATCAGTTCTAAAGTCTCAAGTATAGTTACAACGGCTGCCCCACCCTTCAAACCGAAACGCATTACTGCTTCAAGGCAGAAATAGGCAGGGCGGTGGTACCCATCCGCGCGGACTCACAAGAGGTCCTACCACCCCTCTATAAACTACACGATTTCTATACCTCTGTCCGGCTTAAGACATGAGATCAAAATTTGATTTGACCGTAACGGCTACCCCCACTCTTAAAACTGGAACTGGTTATATTCTTTTGGGTTTAATTAAGAAAAGAGTAATTATTTTTATATATTCACATTATTATTTATTAGATTGCACACAAGCTACTTAGTCTGAGTTTATGCGAAAAGGATCTTGGTAAACATTGCTAACCTGCTACTCTCCTGAAGCAGTCAAAAGTCCAGTATATTATTTTATCACGGTTACCTTGAGGGTAACCGTGATAAAATACTACTGAGATTTCGTTTTCAAATCTAATATGGATGTCTTTAATGTGTATTTTATAAACAGAGGTGGTGAAAAGCCTCCTTATTCCACAAAGACTGTACCACCTTTTAAATAGGTCTTATCATTAAATCATATCAAGAAAAGAAAATGATATCAAAATGTGTCCATTTAATTGCATTTTTTTAATACCTTAATGGGCAATCGCGCTCATTACCCTCCTGGTGTTAAATGATAGCTGGAGCCCATGGACAACAAGAACAAATATGGCACCATCCACCTTGAGACATGATGTCTAAGTCTTAGTTTTATGATCCAGCGGCTGCCCCAACACACACTCTCTCTCTCTTACGCCCAAGAATGAAGTAATTAAAATAAAATGTTAACTTTAATATTTAGTTTTAAAGGTTTGATATTAAAATAAAATTATAAAAAAATATATTTGCATATGGTACGTGCCAATGCCAACGTACATTACCAATTTTTTTATCTAAACAAAACATCAAATGAATATTTTTACTGGTTCTGTGAGTTTACAACAATACAATTTGTACTACAATCTTGTGTAAGGAGCTCCTATTAAAAGGTTAGGATACTTAGTGGTGATATGTATCTCGGTCCTGCTCACATTAGTAGTTACCAATCGACGGTAGGAAATATTCTATCACAGAAATCACGTAACAATCTTTGTTGAACATATTTAAGAGTCCCATTAAAATAAAACAAAAGGAATAAACAGCTAAAACTGCCACGATAATGTAATCTAGCGCGGCTTTGCCAACGTCTGAGGACTTAATTTGAACAACTGTTCTACTGCACCGTGGTCAGAGTAATTCAAATTTAGAGAATACGATACGATTTATCGGAAGTATTTTGTAAGTTTTAGGCTCTTAAATAATTTATTGGTAATTGTTAAAAATCAGTTTTGATTTATGGGTGTATTTGTGAAGTTTACGACGTTCTTTTGTTTCGGTTTTCTTGTAATCCAGTACACGCTAGGATTGAAGTACACACTTCCCTTCAAACGTACCGTGTGATATGACACCGAAATCTCTATTGCATGTAATCAATGACTAATTTTGTGATTCAAACTCGAATGTAATTTGATTATACAGCTAAGTCGTGTCAACTCGCGCTAACAAGTGAGTAAATTATTGAATAAGTTTATCAAAAATATAATTTTAGAATCGATACGAAAATATGTTTGTTTGTTTGTATTTATTTGGAACCTCAATCGACATTAATTTTTTGTAAAGTGAGTTAAAGAGATATTATGAATAGTAAACGTATTCAACATACAACTATTGTATAAAATAAATATAACATATCTCATTCTTCAACATGCTTACCTACGGAGCCGAAACGTGGACACTGACTGTGCGACTAGTCCACCAATTAAAAGTTACTCAGCGAGCTATGGAGCGAGCTATGCTCGGTTTGTCATTGCGAGACCGAATACGCAATGAGGTCATTCGGGCAAAGACCAAAGTGATCGATATAGCTCGCAGAGTTAGTAAGCTGAAGTGGCAGTGGGCTGGTCACATATGTCGCAGAACCGATAACCGTTGGGATAGACGTGTTCTGGAGTGGAGACCGCGAACCGGCAAACGTAGTGTAGGACGCCCTCCTGCTAGATGGAGTGACGACCTGTGCAAGGCAGCTGGCAGTAACTGGATGCGTAGAACCGAAGATCGGGTTCAGTGGCGAGCTTTGGGGGAGGCCTATGTCCAGCAGTGGACTGCCGCAGGCTGATGATGATGATATCTCATTCCATTTGTTATCCACGCTTTTTTACACTTGGTTTTGGAATAGGATATACAATGCGGGCAATAACGCGAGATTCGAGTCAAATGATTCAATGTGAGTTACATTGAATCCTTTGACTCGAATCTCGCGTACCAAATCCATTTTAATTAATTAATTGTCAGTCCATCCATTTCAAGAGTAGGAAATGTTTAATTTACTCTCCCGTAGTGTTTCGTCTCGTAAAATCGTCGATTGTAAATACACTAATGACACAACTGCGGTTGGAGCACAATAGCTCGACACGGGACGCTATCAAAACTATAGATAAGCTACATCATCTATGATGTTTATCGCTTGTCTGTTTAGTTACTGCGTGGACGGGCATTGTTGGTAATTGAAGTGGTTCAGCAATAATAAATCGAGGAAACAAGAGAAAGGCGAATATTCTAACGCGAAATCACAATGCACAAATTGAACAGCGCGTTTTTTTTTTTTTTGCTTGGATGATTTAGAGCTCACAGCTCACCTGATGTTAAGTGATTACTGGAGCCCATAGACATCTACAACGTAAATGCGCCACCCATCTTGGGATATAAGTTCTAATGTCTCAGTATAGTTACAACGGCTACCCCACCCTTCGAACCGAAACGCATTACTGCTTCACGGCGGAAATAGGCGGGGCGGTGGTACCTACCCGTGCGGACTCCCAAGAGGTCCTACCACCGTTGCGTCCGGTAGGCCGGTACACGTACGTGTCCTTAATTTGACCGTTAGGCGATCACAGACAACACCAGACATTACAAAACATAGACAAACTATATTTTATTTGATCGCGTCGCTAACAGTCTTGTTGAAAGCTCGCACCGGTACAACTGTCTTGACTATTTCAACCATTTCAATTTCTTTATCTCTTTACAGTAGAAGTTGTACTCGATTCAGATCTCACGTATCTGGGTGATCGGCTTCATGCGCGTTACGATGTCTATGAAATTCCTTAATCATTTAGCGGGTGGATCGAAAGCTCCACCAATATAGAGCGACAAAAAATATGAAATAAAAAACAAAATGTGTGCAATTCACACGTGGTAGAAGTGAAACCTTCCAAAATTAAAATAGAATTATTCTAAACGTCTTAAGTATATGTAAAATTTTGTCATTAGTAAATAATTGGTGAAGGTGAATGAATTGAATTGAATTGAATTGATATTTTAATTTCACGTATAATCCTAAATTAAAATTCACTACAAGAGCTTTCATACACACGTTAGTATTAAAAAATCTCACAGATGGCGCTGTATTAAATAGTATGTATATTTCTGTCTCATTTTTTGCTGGCTTCATCCTACACATTTTTGTATTTGTGTCTCTTACCTGTCGTTTTTTCCGTTGCACCCGGTTTGAAATCACAACGATTCTAAAGAAGTTTTCACTTCTAAAACACGAGATCTCATACTATCGATAAATGGAAGGTAGCGTGAAAATCGATAAGCCTTCAACGTAATAATGTAAAAACAATTAAGCAAGTTTCGAGAATAAGTTTCGACAGAGACAAATTGAAATATGTTTTTCTATTACACAAGTTACAGAAACGTTCTAACAGAAATTAGACTTTTTTTTTTATAAAGTCGGTAAGGGTGTTGCTTGTTTTTCTGAACTTCACTTGACGTTTATCACACATCGACCTTTCGCTGGCAGTCGATGTTCTAAAAATCTTTGCCAATGTCAGTTTTATATTAAAATCTACTAGAGGTCCCGCAGTAGTCGAAATTCGACTATAATTAATTGGAATTGTAAGTTTGTACACTATTATGATTGTATTTTATACTTCTATAATCACAAATTTCGCCAAGACTACACTATAAAAAATATTAACAAAGACAAACAATATTTAATCTATTCTCAATTTGACAACAGACGTCACGAACAAAAGTTTCACAATAAATAGTATGCATGCGTGTGTGCGTCAAATACATGGTATGTAGTGTGTGTAATGTTTTCTTTATTGTTTTAATGTATCTTTTATGCATTATTTAAAAAAATATTAGCATTGTGCACTTCTTCTCTATATTCTCTATAAGTGTGGAAAATTTCATACTCCTCCGTCCGCGCAATTTTCGTAAAAAGGGATACAAAGTTTTTGCTTCACGTATTAATATATAGATAAGAGAGTTGTTTCAGGCAGATGAATTTCAGATACAGCGAGTATATATGAGCGCAAACGCCACTATTGGCAATAATTAACATAATAATATATAGTTTAGTTTATTCTATGTTATTGTTTATTTATTATTAGCAAGATGAAACTGTTATTCTAACATATTGAATATTTAGCAGACACTGTTTTGATGTGAAAATGTTTAGAATATGTTAAATGTTTATATTATTGTTTTTAAAACACAAATTACTGTACAATTTTTTTATTTTTTTATTGCTTAGATGGGTGGACGAGCTCACAGCCCACCTGGTGTTAAGTGGTTACTGGAGCCCATAGACATCACGCAAATGCGCCACCCACCTTGAGATATAAGTTCTAAGGTCTCAGTATAGTTACAACGGCTGCCCCACCCTTCAAGCCGATATGCATTACTGCTTCTCGGCAGAAATAGACGGGGTGGTGGTACCTACCCGCGCGGACTCACATGAGGTCCTACCACCAGCGTTTATCTGATTTTACACTGTGCCTGCACGGATACGCATCACAACTCTGTTATCCGTCCGCCACGGAGCAATGTAAAGTCGCCGTTGCCTGAAACATGTCTTGTCGGATTCCGCGGATTCACTCTCGGTGCTTTTACATCTCTCAAGCACTGGTCACAGCTACGATGAAGAGTTCGACGAGCAAACTAACCCACAGACACAGCCCACTGAGTTTCTCACCGGATCTTCTCAGCGGGTCGCGATTCCGATCCGGTGATAGATTCTGCGAAACACTACTCTTGCTTAGGGCTAGTGCTAGCAAGTTCTCTCAAGTTGAGCCAGTGAGCTCACGTGGGTGACGGGTATCCGAGCATAGCTGAAATAGCCTCATAAGCTACCAGCGAATAGGTAGGGAAAAGATAGGAAGTAAATATACTGTAGAATTGAGGCTTAGAGCGTATGTCTCAAAGTGATGACTATGGGATCCGGCTATCACTTAACACCAATCGCGATATCGTCTATGCAATAAATAAAAAGTACCCTTAACTGTAGTTATTGTATTTCAATAGGCTGTTCTTGTTGAACTTTATATATACATAAATATGGATCTAACTTTTTATGCTATTTAATTTTAATTACTTCGAAGAAACAACAAAGTCCTTCTCAACTAAAAGTATTCTTATTCTTTTCAGTATTTCCCAAAAACTTAAAAGTACACCGCGTATAAAACATTGTTAAAACAATTCAGACAGGAATGCCAAACTTCATGAAGCTTTCACAATTCAATGGCACTTTTAGCTTCTATTTGAACTTTCGAATGACAAAAGTTCATTAAATTGCTTCGTTGTGAAAAACTGTGCAACGAAAAGCTTGCATGTAGCCAACGGAGCGACTAATTGTATGCTAAAGTGTCCTTAACTTTAGCTAATTGAGTTTCGTATTACTGCTCATTGCTCTTGCAATGTGTATAGATTTTACTCAAACTTATTTTTAGACGTATGTAGAGAAATCGCATGATATAAGAAAAAAAAAATTGAAATAATTTTTAATTATAAGTTTTAAACTAATAAATTATTACGAATAAAATATGATAAAGAAAAGATCGTCCTCTAAGCAGGTGAAATTGCTCGGTAGATCGACGGTCCGAAAGTTATTATTCGGGATTTGTATATTATGCAAGCCCACCATGAAACTGTCGAAAGCGTTCCTATCCTATCTGTTCCTATCTATTCCTGTCTGTTCCTATCTGTTCCTATCTGTTCCTATCTGTTCCTTAAATTTTTTTAGATTTTTTTATTTTTACATTTATTTAGATAGAACAAAGACTTATTTAGTCGTGACAAAATCGTAATAGTGGACTCGACCAAATTGTTTAGACGACATCAAAATTATATATTATGTATGCACCTAACTTTAGTAGAGGTTTTGATGGACCATTATTTAAAGAGCAGTTGATGGATACAGCGCTCCCGCGAATCCTAGAACACAAACAGCTTAGTTGTGTTAAGTTAAACGCGATGGAAAACTTCATAAGGAACGGCTTAGGATCTAGCGGTAGGCAGCGGCTTGGCTCTGCCCCTGGCATTGCTGAAGTCCATGGGCGACGGTAACCACTCCCCATCAGGTGGGCCGTATGCTCGTCTGCCTACAAGAGCAATAAAAAAAAGGATCGATTTTTTTTAGTTTTATCGGATCAAAGATTTGTGACGATACGACTCTTTGACCTAGGGGAAATTAAATCTATCCAGTATTTTTTTTCTACATATTTAAGAATAAGCGTCGCATTTATGGCAATTATTTTATTTAATGATATAACTTGAAATCTTTTAGTCAAAGTTGTGTATCATTGGAAAAATTTTCATGTGTATCATTGGAAAAATGTTCATCTCTATCTATAAGATCAAATAAGACTATGTTTGATTGTGCGGTAATTTTGCACTGAAAGCCTAACTTACTTAACTAAATACTTAACAAAGACGTGATCAGTGCGTTGTAAATAAAGTTTGCAATACTCAAATAAATCAAAGAATTTGCTGTTAGGATACAACTGCTAAAGCTTAGAATTTTTAACTCTATATATCTACATAATAGGTTCCCGTTCAGGTCATGAAAAGCTCCACAAAGCAAACTTAAGTATAGCTTCGAAAAGCTTAAGACCGGTACATTTAACCTTACTTAAATCAATGGTGCGATAAGATAACGTATAGTAGACGAGATTAAAAGATTGTGATCGTGGACACAATGGATGATTGTTCTTAACGCAGATTTCCTGTTAAGTGAGCCCATAGGTAGGCGCATCGTTAATTTCGGTACTCGTTTTGTAGCAATATAGAAGCAGCCGTATATTATATAAAAGGTTTTTCTCCGATGATTTAAAGTTTATCGCATGATTGTACCGCAGCAAAATTAGGCATAATAATGGTCGGGGTGGTTTACACCACGTAATAAGAAGTCGGGTGATGGTAGACCGCGTTCCCCCGACCGCTCTGGAGGAATTTATGTAATATGCTCTGCGTCAACCCTGTCCCGCCGTCTCAATAACTCCGACTAGGCTCTGGCCCGGTCCGGGGTAGGGCGCCGGCTGTGAGCGGCAGGAGTTTTTAGTGAGGTTCAACTCCCACATACAACTGCGCTGCGCGGATGGGGATCCAGCGCTTTTCTCCTGTGGGAAAAAAACGGAATTATGCAAGTATACAATACCTTCCACCAGTATTGGACGCACTTAAAAAAGAGTTTGTGAGAGAGATTGCATCTACATTACTGGTGGTAGGACATCTTGTGAACCCGTACAGATAGGTACAATTATCCTGCCTATTATACTGCCGTGAAGCAGTAATGCTTTTCGGTTTGAAGTGTGGGACAGCCGTTGTGCTATAAAAACTGTTACATTTGAACTCATAGCTCAAAGTAAGTGGCGGGATTTACGTTGTAGATGGCTATGGGCCCGGTAACTATTTAACATCAGATGGGCCGTGAGCTCATCCACCCAATTAAGCAATCAAAAAGTATTACTGCACTCCTACCTCAATTTGATTGACTTCAATGCGTTCTTAAATGCATTATTACCAAATCCCCATCTCTTAGATTTAGACATTCGCAGTCGTACAACTAAAGAGACAGACCAAACTAAATGGATGCACCATTTACAAATTTATCTGTGAAGACGTTCCACAGTCATATTAAATTGTGGGTATAACATCTGCGCCCATTATATAGTGCTCACCATAGCTGTTAGATATTTGAAGGCTAATGTCACGTTCGACTTTCCAAATCGAAATCTGAACTCAGACCTTAATGAGTACCGATTATTCGTACTTTTTCGGAAACGTTTGTTTTTATCGTGCTCTCTCAAATAGCTTCAGTATCCATCTTAGAGCCGTAGGGGATAGTCGCATCAGCAAACCAATATATATATAGAATGGATAATGCGCAATTCAAATATTCACTATAGTTTTAATCATATTTTCAGATTACTTTTAAAAAGGTTGTATAGCCATGCCGAAACCTGGAAAATGGTTAAAAAATCAAGTCCAAGGAATTATATTTAATATTTACCTGTAAAGTAGTACATTCAAAAATAAAGTGGAGAAATATATTTTTTACTAATGACAATAAAACTGTGTATTTTCAAAGTTACAGAAGGTGGTTGTAACATCTCTATATTATATTATATGTACAATGACATTTTGATATTTGACATTAAACAATAATGTTCCATAATCACTACATAGTATAAAACAAAGTCGCTTTCGCTGTCCCTATATCCTTATGTATGCTTAAATCTTTAAAACTCAATGGATTTTGATGCGTTTTTTTTAATAGATAGAGTGATTGAAGAGGAAGGTTTATATGTATAATAACATCCATTAAATAGTGGAGAAATTAATAATAAATTACAGTTTCCGAAGCGAAGCGAGGGCGGGTCGCTAGTAATGGATATGAAAATGTCACTCATTTAGTACGATCATTCATTGACAGTTCGGGTGTCATCATATTCCGATAAAGATCCGAGTTTTCCCGAGGGAAAATAATTGGTCACTACATCCTTGTTTCTATCTATACTAATAATAGAAAGAGCAAAGATTTGTTTGTTTGTTTGTATTTAATTCGCTCCGAAACTACTGAACCGATTTGAAAAATTCTTTCACTGTTTGGAAGCTTCACTGTTCCCGAGTGACATAGGCTATAATATTTTTTGGAAAAAAATTTAGGGATCCTTACTAAAACTCCAATAATGTAACCCAAGGTGTAAAAAAATTACCTAAAATATTCTTTACATCCCGTGCCCTGCGAAAACGATTGATGGTAGAATAAAATAATGTACTACGACTTTGTCGAACACATTATTATTTACAAAAAGTGTCGCGACATTATATTATTCTAACTATTTATTCTAACTTGGATGGAGTTCATCCATACTACCTGGAGCCACTGCGGTCATCCACAGTGCGTTCCCAGAGGTCTTTTTTGCCACGTACCATCCGGCTATGGAATGAGCTCCCCTCCACGGTATTTCCCGAACGCTATGATATGTCCTACTTCGAGGCTTATGGAGAGTATTAAACGGTAGGCAGCGGCTTGGCTCTGCCCCTGGCATTGCTGAAGTCCATGGGCGACGGTAACCACTCACCATCAGGTGGGCCGTATGCTCGTCTGGCTACAAGGGCAATAAAAAAAAATACTATTATAGTTATGCCACAATAAGTGTTCTTATATTTAAAAAAATAAAACCACGTCAAATATTGTTGAAATTTTTGTTAAAGACCCGAGCGGAGCCGGTGCATGCCGCTAGTTCAGAAATAAAAGGCGATACCACAATAGCTGCCGCGCATATGGAATTTTATACCATTTAGCGGTTAATGCAACTTTATTGCTCATTCGCATTGAAGCAAACCAGTACAACACAAGTAGCAAGAAGACTCGAGATGCATGCTTCATGAACATTATAGTTGTTCGCGAGATTGTTAAAACTTCCGCGAGCAAAATACTAACGTGAGTTTCTTACTTTGTATTGTACATACACATACGAATATAACGAACTGGCAAAGTCGTCGACTGAGTTGGATATTTTTATTTGTAGGTTAGTGAAGTTTATAAAAGTATTCAAGGGTATTTTCCAAGTTAATAATAGGTCAAGTAACGTAATTGTTTAATGTCTATTGTGAATAAAATTATTTCCTTACGTTATAAGTTAGATAAATTTTCTTTATCGTGTTGTTTTGTCGTATAGTTGTAAGGAACATTGTATACAAATTCAGCACTTTGTCTTGTTTTGTCGTGCGCACATGGCTTATGTTGCAAAACCAGATTTTGTATCTTTTTACTTGTGTTTTTTATGTATCTTTTTAGCTTGTGATAAATAAATAAATAAAAAGAGATGTGTGGCACTCGGGGACTGCCGCGGTAAAGCTATTTTTATCAACTTATGCAATTACAATTAGACAATAATCATTTAATATTAAAACAATAATAAAAATAAGACCACGTTATATTTATAAATATTAACAAAAGAAAAACATTAACTGTCCCCTCCACACTCATAAGCTAGACCGCGTGAGAGAGAGATGGGCAGACTTTTCATGATGCTCATGCAGTGCGACGTCACGCCGCGCGCTTATTCACAAACAATACACCAGTGCAACGTGTGAATGTGTTGAACGCGAGCTACATAGTAGGCGTAGTGGGAGTATCAGGTTATTTTCGTTACGGAATTTCTTGATTCAGTCGCCGCGCTCAAGGCCCGCGATAGAAGCTATGCAATAGCTTAATAAATATAAAATACGGAGCTTAGTGCTTTGTATTTTAACTGAATAAGTGGAATGTGGTTTTGTTTGTGCATCATAATAATTATATGAGATTTTTTAAAATTACTGTTGAAATTTCCGATTCGTGGCCCAGTACGTACCGTTATATCTGGGCTTCAGTACCGTAGATATGCCGACCCTATCGTATTCCTGCTGCATCAACTTTGCCATATCCCTATATATATCATACCTCATTACCATTTCCGCTCCACTCAATCAGTTCGTCTCCATCCTTCGCAGCGTTCGCGCCCAGCACCGTATCCATACAATACTAAATCTTTTGTATTTCATTATTATTGAATAAGTTTTAATTAAATCTAGTGTAAATTAAAATTAGGTTTTTGAAGTGAAACTTCTTTATCGACGTAGGGAGGAAAAAACGTATGTAACGTTTTTCGGTTACGCGCCATTATAATTTCTTCCGTTACGCGCCATGTTTATTTTATTTCTATTGAGTTTGCTATCAACAGATGTCGCTGCACGTAAATTCAACAACCGCGGTGACGAGATGTTACACAGTTGATAGACGTTCTCGTATTTCTCTTGCTAAATCATACCTACCTGGCGTCGGGATACCGTGATCATGCAGGCGGTTCCCCGGGGTGCGGCTGCTCCATTGCACTGCGGAGTTGTTGACCGTTGCGATTATTTTTATATTTTATAAGTTTCACTTCTACTGTGTGTGACTTGACACACATTAAAAAAAATGGGATTTATTGAATCCCGTATAACAAACAGTACGTTAGATGGTTTCCGAGTTAGATCAATCAATTGAAATCGTTGTAATTCTTTCTGCAGTATTATAAAACACATAACCACATGTTAAGTGGTTACCGGAGCCCACAGATAAGGCAACATGAATGTCGTGTCACCAACCGTGAAACATGAGGTTTCATTGCTACCACCTGTTTCATCCTCCAAACTGGAACAATTCACTGCCTTAGGTAGAAATAGGCAGGAATACTAAACAACTCAAGAAACTTAATTACAGTACATAATTTACGGTAGGCAGCGGCCTGGCTCTGCCCCTAGCATTGCTGAGATCCATGGGCGACAGTAACTACTCACCATCGGGTGAGCTGTATGCTCGTTTGCCTACAAGGGTAATAAAAAAATAAAAGTTCTTAATTACATTATAAGGCAAAATAATATCCGAAACGTAGGGTATGATAAATTCGAAATTGATACAAATACTTTAAAAGGGTCTTCTACATATTATTAATAGACTGAGAAAATAACAACAATAAATACCTTACAATGCCACATCACATTTTTCGTTATTGCAGTGTAAAACAGCACTCGCTCTCAGCATTGCTCTAACCTTCTGAGCTTTTCCATTTTACTTAAACTTTTCCGACTAGGCAGACTCTGTGACGGATTATTATGCAACTTTTACCGTGAAACTTTTAAAAGATAACTCATGTGAAACTCTAAGCTTATCAAATAACTGTTTTTAACGATATTCCCCAGACGCAAAAGTAAGTTTTGCTCGCTCCGTTTATGCATAAAATAAATGGATTACTTAGGAAATAAGCCAATTTTATACAAATTCTAAAGTAGGTGGTAGAATTTGGGTTGTTGATGTGCATGGGCACCGGTGACCACTGGGTAAGTCGTAATCTCGTCCACCTTTTTTAAAAATCCTTTTCGTACTTTTTGATAAATTAAGTTTTCCCTTTGACACTATTAGATTATTTATATTCGTATATTTGTCATGTGACGCAGAAATAATGAAAATTAACCACGCAGCATTGTTTGTTATTGCTTAGATGGGTGGACGAGCTCACAGTCCATCTGGTGTTAAGTGGTTACTGGAACTCATAGACATCTACAACGTAAATGCGGCACCCACCTTGAGACATAAGTTCTAAGGTCTCAGTATAGTTACAACGGCTGCGCTACCCTTCCAACCGAAACGCATTACTACTTCACGGCAGAAATTGGCAGCTGGTACCTAATCGTGCGGACTCACAAGAGGTCCTACCACCAATAATAAAAGTGTACCACCAGTGTAAATAATAATATAATAATTACGAGCAAACAGATTTCTAATAGCACCTAATTTATATGTCATATATCCAAAGGCGAACATGACCCATTCATGAACTTTTTTCAAGCACCCATTACTAGAGAAAAAGGTGAAATTTATAAAAAGTATACAAGTATTAAAATAATGGCTGAATATAAATAAATGTGTCCATAGTAAATTTCTGTAGTCCGTAATTTATAGTTTGGTGTTTGTTGGAATGCACATGGTGACCAATCGCCCATATTTATTAACAATATGGCCGTATCGCGGTTAAATCGTTCATACATTTAATTATTATTAAATTAATCGTATTAGTTGAATTTTTATGTTGTACTATTGAAATTTAAAATCCATAGTTGCGACTAAAATATTTTTGTGATATCATTTTGATATCACATTAAGTGATTCCATTCTCAATTATTCACGTGGTCAGTACGGATCAGATGGAGAAGCGTCAGGTAAGCTGCTTTTGATCGCAAGTAAAGTGCAGAAATATCATTAACAGGGTGGGTTATTTTTACATGGTTTGAACAATAAACGAGATGATTCATCATCATCAGCCTGCGGCAGTCCACTGCTGGACATAGGCCTCCCCCAAAGCTCGCCACTGAACCCGATCTTCGGTTCTACGCATCCAGTTACTGCCAGCTGCCTTGCGCAGGTCGTCGCTCCATCTAGCAGGAGGGCGTCCCACACTACGTATGATTACCAGATGATTTTTAATGTGTTTACATCTACATTGTGTTTACATCTACAATGTGTTTACATTTATTTACGTTTACTGACCGAGCGGGTGATCAGAGATGATGGAAGAGTTTTTTTTTTGCACATTTAGGCGGACGAGCTCACAGCCCACCTGATGTTAAGTGATTACCGGAGCCCATAGACACATACAATGCAAATGCCGCCACTTACCTTGAAATATGAGTTCTAAGATCTCAGTGTAGTTACAACGGCTGCCCCACCCTTCAAATCGAAACGCATTACTGCTTCACGGCAGAAATAGGCAGGGTGATGGTACCTACCCGTGCGGACTCAAAAGCCGTCCTACCACCAGTAAAACCAGAGATGTTCAGCACGCTAAATACCTCATACGCCGTGCCTCGACTGAATTTTGTCCCTAACCAGGTCAATATGGGCTTGAGTAACAGAAAGTGGTAATTGGTCCAGTACCACACATTCTGCTCACTGTACCCAGCGCTTGAATCAGTCCGGCGACTTTTAACCATCAACAAAAAAGTTATAACTACTAAAAGTTATTAAGAGCGTTCAGCAGGGGTTCTTTGTAAAAACTATTATGTATTTTTTAAACAGGAAAGAAAGAAACGGCTTGAATTCTATTTACCATTCGATCAAATGAGAGCTCTCTTCCAAAATCATTGGACATGAAATGTATGAACGCGATTGCGAATTTACACGAACTGTTGTGGTCTGGTTCGTAAGTGTGGTGTGATTCCGGATACTTTCAAAGCGCAGATTTTATAGGCTTTGGACATCCTAACTCAAACACAATAAAAAGAAATCAAAGCGAGTGTAGACCTACATTGGTAATAACAATTATTGATGACAAAATAATATATTTAATTTAGAAAAATGATAAGCCAAAAATATAGTTTTTAATAGATAAACATCATCACTTATAAAAACTCAGATGAACTCTGTTAAAACAAATAAAAAAATTCTTTGCTAGCATTGCCAACATAAAGTATTAAGCTGCAGTCTGACCAACGTTACAAAATATAGTGGAAGAGTAATATACGTCGTCATGGCAACGAAATAAACATTACACATAACTTTTCGTTAGCTTCAAACAAAAACGTAGGCAGGTGCAATATACTTTCATTGTTTCAACATTCACATTTAATTATTTATTCAATGGACGTGGCACTTTTTTTCATTGTGTCTGACGGCTCTTTAACTTTTTTTTTATTGCTTAGATGGGTGGACGAGCTCACAGCCCACCTGGTGTTAAGTGGTTACTGGAGCCCATAGACATCTACAACATAAATGCGCCACCCACCTAGAGATATAAGCTCTAAGATCTCAGTATAATTACAACGGCTTCTCCACTCTTCAAACAAAAACGCATTACTGCTTCGCGGCAGAAATAAGCAGGGTGGTGGTACCTACCCGCGCGGACTCACAAGAGTTCCTACCACCAGTAACTACGCTTTTAGCAGCGTAATTGGAGATTTCTGAGACATGGTAAACTAAAAACCGATTGATATTGCCATTTCCATAGCGTTACAAATGTGGCTATCCAAATTGATATGTAATCAAATCTCCTTACCCCCGTTCGTCGTTCAAGCTCAATGCTCAATATTCTCATTGGTATCTACTAGATTTATAAATCGAAAGTGCCACATCTATAATCGCTCCAATATTCGTACATTCATGTCCCAGTCGGTATTTTATCCAAGTGCCCCTTAACTTTGTAGTATCCTTCCCAAGTGCGTTCTAAGTGTTACTGCGAACGACTGCTCGGTTAGACTAGAGCATATTTATTGGCCGGAGACCAAACTGAATGAATATTACTTTTATGGCATTGTTTTAGGTTTCTGATAAAGTAAACCGAAACAGTGATTTTAACATTAAATGTGTTACTTGTTAATCATCATCATCATCATCAGCCTTTATCTGCCCACTGCTGGACATAGGCCTTCCCCAATGCCTTCCACATAATGCGGTCCTCCGCCTTCCGCATCCAGCGACTTAAACAATTAACATAATATTATAAACATGAAACCTAACATCAACTTTTGTTTTTTTCCTACCTATGCTGATAGCCTCGAGAGGCTATATCAGCTTCGCCCTAACGTGTAGGTGAGCTCACAGGGCTCAAGCCGGAGTGTTTGTAACACTGGCCATAGCAAGAGCAGTGCTTCGCAGAATCTACCACCGGATTGGAAGCGCGACCCACTGAGAAGATCCGGCGAGAAACTCAGTGGGCTGTGTCTGTGGGTCACATGAACCTCATCATCATCTGTTTATAGCACTGCTGGTCATAGATTTCTCCAATTGCACGCCACTGAGCAGGATCCTATAGTGAATATAAAATGTATTCGTAGCTTATAGCTTGTTTACTGAAATTCTATAATAGGCATTGGATTTACAACTCACTCACTTTTCTTTTATCACTTTGCTAGATCCTTCTTCCAACTTTCTTATTAAATGTCATACTTAAATTTTAAATATATATTTAAATATACAAACATATAGTACATATTTAAATATTATATTTAATGAGAAAGCATTTCGCACCACCGATCACTGGGGCGCAAATGCTCTCTGTTTTAATACTTATTGACGTATTTATAATAACCATTTAATAACGCTGCGTTCCTCTAGATAGTTCGTACAAAAAATATTTTTTCTGCAATGTAGCTGTTATAAAATTAACCTTCAAATGTGTATCCCGGGAATATCACGTAAGCTTTCTACTGCAAACTATACGACCTCACAGCCTTTAATAATTTTCTCTAAGCTTGTGTCCTCGAATATGCAATTTATGAGTATGCAATTTAAAAAACAAAAAAGCACACTACAACAGTAAGTCAAACTAAAAATGAAATAAACATTTAATAATCTGGTGTTGTTGCCGGAGAATAAACTAACATATTAAAATATATAGAATTGTAATCTTTATGTAAATTTTCAAAGTTTGGACGTCTTAAAGTGGATGAAAATTATTTCGAAAGTTTCTTTAAGACAGATATGCACAGATGACATACGCAATTTTGAATGTCACTAATTGAAAATACTCAGTAATCGTTGTCAGCATTAAAAACAAAATCTTATAAATCAAAACTGGAAAACTGCCAAAGACGCCAAAAAAAGTGCTTTTGAAATACTAGCATCGGTTCTAAGACCGCGCAATATTTCACAAGACACACAGAGTCGGTCGGTCGTGCTTTGTTTTAGCTTGACACCGTGAGTGGCCACTGATTTATATTTCGGCTTTCCAATTAGCCTTACGGTACGGGGGTTTTATTTATCGTACTCTTTCCATTTTCCGCACTTTTGGCTCGACGAGATAGTTACATTTTTAATTTACGATACGATTATCGGATGTGTATTTTTTTTTTCATTTTTTTTTATTGCTTAGTTGGGTGGACGAGCTCACAGCCCACCTGGTGTTAGGTGGTTACTGGAGCCCATAGACAGTTTTTAAGTTACTTAATGCTTAGTTTTTTTTTCATGAGCAAAGATGTTGGGACTATCAATGAATTGAGGATTGCATACACGAGAGCTGTTGCATACGTTAAGGCACAATATTGAAGATAATCAATGTTTATTGAAATTGTAATCATACAAATATTTTTTATAACTAATGTAATAGCATAAGCTAATAAATAATATACGTAAGCTAATTATACAAATACATACACATAAAACACAAGTGAGATGCAACAAGAACATGAACAAGTAATTGTTAAGCAAGATAAGATATTGGCAAAATAATCTTACTGTATTAATAAAATCCAGTATAGTACGGAATCGTTAACTGAAAAGAAATAACACATGGTTTTGATTGGTGATCCCTGGTTTCAGAAGCTAATTCAGATAATTAGGTACCGTAGTAAAGTATTCTAAGTAGATAAATACTCGTATAGGCAATTAAGACAATTCTAAACAATTTATTCAACGGCTCATAGGTCAGTTGAAATTTATCCAAGTAATATAATTTTATCATTATATGGCTTTAACTGTAGGTCTAATTTGTTTTCAACTTAATAACGTAAAAAATCGATAACAAACCAATCAACAAATCGGCTAAAAATACAGGAATAAAGAAAATGGCATGTCATTTATTGATCTAAATAATTCTAAATGCAAATGCGTCGTTGCGATTCACAAAATCGGCAATTTAAATCAATACGATAAACACCACGAGAAATCGTGTAGCCGAATCTAAAACACCTTTTCACCACTAAATCCTGAACGCGGTCACACATCTCACTAACTAACGTATGCGAGTTTTGATTCAGAACGAAGCCCGCTCGAAGAACTGTTTTTAGTACGGGATACGGTAAACACGCTGAATGATGGTAATGCGTCGGATATGCTAATAACGAAACGGGAGTACCGAATTGTATTTTCGGAATGAACTTTGCGTTCTGCATTTGCATTAGGGTGTTGGATGAATTTGTTTCCGTAATTAATGTTCGAATTATTGTACCGGTACTTGCTAATCAAGGTATGATTGATATTGAGATAAGATTATAGGTATAGCATACTGGTACGAACCCTAACTTTTTCTTGGTTTTCTGTGAATCAGTCTTTTGTTTAATTGTTTGTCGGAGCTTTTTTTTATTGCTTAGATGGACCACGTGGTGTTAAGTGGTTACTAGAGCCCATAAACATCTACAACGTAAATGCGCCACCCACCTTGAGATATAAGTTCTAAGGTCTCAAGTATAGTTACAACGGCTGCCCCACCCTTCAAACTGAAACGCATTACTGCTTCAAAGCAAAAATAGGCAGGGTGGTGGTACCTACCTGCGAGGACTCACAAGAGGCCCTACCACCAGTAAATCCTAAAAATCCCTAAAAAGAATTAGATTTCAACGGCACGTAAGCCAAGCTAAATACTTCCAGGCTTTAATATCTATTAAGCATTTAATTTCTGCATAAACACGTACATATAAAAATGGTTTAAAAAGAGGGAAAATGAGGCAACGAGTATATCACCTAGTTTACAATGAAATCATGTGATAAAATTGTGATGTAGGCAAATATTTTCCAATTGAAATCTATTCTAACGGAAGATATTCCCAAGGTCTGCTGAAGTGTCCGCCGAGTCAATTATAGCTGCATGAACAGAAAAAAGAGTAAAAGCTCTACATGGACCTGTGAGAAAGCTCGTAGTTTTTCCAATCATTAGGAAAAGTCACCTAGTTGAAAATAGGTAAAAAACTTAAAGCGTCCGACGCTCGTGTAGACGGAGCAAGTTTTAATAACTGGTTTGAAGGAAGGAGTTTTTTGTAAAAAGCTTTTCTATATAAACTAGTAAGTTTGTTCGACCGTATGATTCGGTCGGAAATTCAAAATTATTTTATTCCAAAAACAATCATTGTTTGTCTGGCGTCGGCCAAGAATAGCACTACCCTCTGTTTTTCCATCGGAAAATAAACAGCTGAGTTTTCTGGCTATTATATCAGTATATTTTGATTATTTTTGTACCTTTTCTAGTGACCTCGAGGGGTCATGCTAAATTCACCGAACGAGTAGGTGACCTCACAGGGCTCTAACTTGGGAGGTTGCTAACACTAGCCCTAGCAAGAGCAGAGACATTTGGTGCAGCGGGGCGTGTATGTCTTTGAAAAGGACAAGAGGCGCGAACTGGACGACAGACGAAATAAACTGAAAAATAGACCGCCTTCCACCATTTTTTACAACTTCGTGGGTGGTGTTCTTACATGTAGCTTCTGTTTACGCACGTTTAAAAACAAGCTACCATAGCCATATTAGAATGCTTGAGAGGCGCGGACATTATCTTTTAAGTTATTAAACAGAAAATGTTGGTCGCCGTTGCCGTAACCGGCTTGGAACCATGATGAGCAAGAGCAGTGCTTCTCAGAATCTACGACCGGATCAGAAAAGCGTCCCATCGAGAAGAGCCTATTTGGATCGCCAATCGGCATTTAATAGAACGAATTTACTAAAACGCCACGTCTAGTTCTGCCGCAAAAGAGTCAAACACTTTCAAGGGTGAGTGAGTCATCCGTTACAGAATATAATTAAGTCTTCGATCTTATGTCTTAAAGTGGGTGACGACATTGACGTTGTGGTTTCTATAAGCTACAGTAACTACCCACTTAATATTAGGTCATTCGCAGATTTACGAAATAAAATAAAAGAATGGACAAAATCAACATGTAAATAAAATGCTTTGACGCATCACGTTCTAAATTAACACTTGCTTCGATACTATCTGGGTTTGGTTCGTACAACAGCAAAGCATTAAGTAGTCTTTGTATGTAATGAGTAGATTCATCTATTCCTTTATGATTTTTAATACTGTTACGCCGGCAAGAGCAACGCCATCTGTCGTCGAATGGCGAAAGTGAATATCAGAGACTAGTAAAATCGAGAACGATTGAGTTAGTACAACGCCATCTATTGTCAGATAGCGGAAACGCATATCAAAGCTACTCGACCTCTCCAGAATGTTTTCGCTAATTGTGGAGATCTCGTATCGACTACAAAGGTGTTGCAGATACGATACGAAGGCAGTTAGTAATCGGAACTATTCGAAGCAAAACAGCGAACGGATTACCTGAAAAGAAGCGGAAGAAGTGAATTGAGAATTTATAAAGTGTTCGTTAAGTATTCTAAGTGTTAATATAATTTTAATTTGTATTTCGGTAGAATTTTTATTTATCCAAAACCCTGGCGCGTAACAAGACTTAATAGCTGTTCGCATTCTACCACCACCGCCCACTCCAAGATATCATAGAGCTTGAGGTCTCAATTTTATAATACGTTCGACATTCATCGGCAAATTCGATGATGTAACAGATATACCGCCCTTCAGACCTATGCTTCATTGTGTTGATTAAATTTTGCAGGTTCGAATTTTAAGGAAATAATTACACAAAGCGAGTATCTGTTCCAATTTCAACTCATAGCGAGCTTCAGAACATTTGAAAAACAAATTCAATTCTTACAACAAAAAAAACTACAATTAAATGAAACAGCACGACTAATTTGCATGCATTGAGCAATTGTTGTAAAGTTTGTAAACAAAATTCGTTTTCCCCTCCGCTCAACTCAAACATTAAACAAGTGCTCGCTATTAAGATGCCGTTTCGATAGCATAGATTGCGATTTAAGATCTATGGTCATTCGTGACTTGTTTCTATAAAACGCTGAATGTTATTCCAGTGATAAAGTTAATATTAATATCACTTAGTCGGTAACAATAAAATTTATAGCAATGGAATATTCCAATAAGAGGCTACTGGAAAATAAGATTGATTCCAAAAACTTGAGTTGGGATTTTCTCATAAGTTATAAAAACTGTAAAGACACGTGTCAAATAATAACAATTATCCAATATTCCTAAGATCCACCAAAATCCGACAGGAAATCGAACGCAAATCCATAGTCAGCTGGACGAGCTTTATAATCTACGGATTATAATCTACGGATTATAAAGCTTCCTTTATAAACCTTAAACTTTCGCTCCCTTTTCGGCTTCACTTATTAGAAAAATAAAAAAAAATCATAGCATATGAGTTCGATTGTGTTAATCCTAAAAACACTGTTCTTGTACTAATTAATTGTACATATTGGATTTAATAAATGATCATAAACAAAATCATATTACTTTTTTATTGCTTAGATGGGTGGACGAGCTCATAGCCCACCTGCCGCCAATCCACCATGAGATATAAGTTCTAAGGTCTCAATATAGCTACAACGGCTACCCCACCCTTCAAACCGAAACGCATTGCTGCTTCATGGTAGAAATAGGCTGAGGTGGTGGTACCTACCCGTGCGAACTCACGAAAGGTCCTACCAACAGTAATTATGCAAATTATAATTTTGCGAGTTTGATTTTTATTATACGATGTTATTCCTTCACCGCGCAAGTCAATCGCAAACATTTGTTAAGTACGTATTTTATTAGAAAAATTGGTACCTGCCGGCGGGATTCGAACACCGGTGCATCGCTAGCTACGAATGCACCGGACGTCTTATCCTTTAGGCCACGACAACTTCACTTGGTCTACTTTATAAAAATAGACATAATTTTCTATAAATAATATTAGTCCAAACATGAGATATGCATAAGGGTTCAATCCCTAAATTCTGTGGTCGGAATCATTCCAACAGCCCTCCTGGGAGCCCTGCTTTGACTGGGGTTCCAAATCTAAGGGAAGAAGAAGAATAACGAGACAATAAGTACAAACGACAATAATGACAGCGTTCGGAAGGAAATTACTGTACTTATTTGAAGAAACAGATGGCCCCCTGAGAGATACGAGAAATGTGTTGATAGATATTTCCTTAATTGTATTATTTAAAAGCTACATTTAAGATACGCTCGATGTTCTAGATACATACTTTAAAGCTTTAGAAAGAAAATGTGTGGTATTTTCACACATTTTCACACTGTTTCATATTTTTTCTATAATCTGACAAAGCGTGTTGCGGATAATAATATTATGTACTTATAGGTTCTTAAAATAATATTTTGCGTAAATGTTTGGAAATATTAGGTATGAATTCTCAGTGCTGCTATATCGATATATTAAATATTAGTAAATCAATATGTTTGAGGTATTTTTTTGGATTTTTGTGAGTCGTAGACATAATTCAAATTCAAAAAGTAAAAGCTTTTTAATTTCGGGTTTTATTATTGACGTCGTCCGTGACCGAGAGAACTGTAAATTATTTGTAACGTCGTACATAATTATAATAATCATAAAAAACGTGAACTTTTCACATTGGATCTATTATGTAGAAATTAGCATCATGTGAGCTGTGACCATTGATCAGCCTTTAAAAGTCAATAAAACATAATGTACACTAAACTTCAAAATTCTCTTTGTTATAGGTACCGGAGATTGATAAACATACTTATAATTAACTTTAAATATATACATATATAGATAATAAGCACCATGACAAAGAGCAAACAAATCTGTTCATCACAAAATGTTTGCCCGATATGGGAATCGGATCAACGACCCTCGACGTAACAGTCAGGGGCGCTAATTACTACACCACCGAGTCAGTTATATTCATTTATTCAGTCGCAGTTATATAGATCAAATTGCCATTGTAACATAAAGTCACACACACAAATGCCAACTTTTCAACTAACCGTTCGCGTCGTTACAGAACTTCTTCTCCGGGTATGCAAATTAGCGGAATGCAAATTTAATAATCAACCCTTGTCGTTTCTATGGGCCTGCGAATTGTCAATGTCAGTTTGGGAGCTCAATTCCCATTCTCATATAATCTCGCAAATTGTTTGAATGGAAATTGAATTAGCTCTAATAAAGTTCTGTTTTCGAAAGATACCTTGCTATCTGGCTGCCAGTCTAATTTAAAATGCGTGGGCAAAAACTAAAAACCTTTAGATCAATCAACGATGCTATAATCTTAAATTCTAACTGCTTGGGTTTCTAATAAAATAAAAATGAGTGATAGTTGATGCCGAACTTGATCTTTTTTGATTTAGAGAATCAGACTCAAAGAAGAAAATCGTGATTATAATCGTAATAAAGTAGCTACAAAACTAAGCATCTGAGATCTATATATTAATACGTGAAGCAAAAACTTTGTATCCCTTTTTACGAAAATTTCACCTACGAAGGAGTATGAAATTTTCCACACTTATAGAGAATATAGAGAAGAAGTGCACAATGCTAATTTTTTTTTAAATAATGCATAAAATATACATTAAATCAATAACAACATTACACACACTACATACCATGTATTTGACGCACACACGCATGCATACTATTTATTGTCAAACTTTTGTTCTTGACGTCTGTTGTCAAATTGAGAATAGATTAAATATTGTTTGTCTTCGTTAATATTTTTTATAGTGTAGTCTTGGCGAAATTTATGATTATAGAAGTATAAAAAACAATCTTATTAGTGTACAAACTTACAATTCCAATTAATTATAGTCGAATTTCGACTACTGCGGGACCTCTAGTACTAATAAAAATACAATTATAGAAAATAATAGGTTGGGGAAAAAGTCTTTTCGCATTATAATATGTATGAACTTGTAATAAAACCTCTTTGTATCTGGCGGGTTTTGGTATCATTAAAAGTTAAATTTTTAAAGAAGATAATTCCAAATTCAAATTAGTGAAGAAATGTGTGATTTTTATTTATTTTTCGTACTGTCAAGATGTCAAGATCTAATGAAGAAATTCGATACATTTTAAAATTTTACTACAAAAAAGGTAAAAATGCAACGCAAGCCGCGAAAAAAAATTGCGATGTTTATGGACCTAGTGCAGTGTCTGTGAGAGTAGCAAAAATTTGGTTTAAGCGTTTTCAATCCGTAAATAAACTATATTGAAAAATGTTGTGAATTTTCTTAAAAAATGCGAAGAAACTTTTTCGCCTACCTATTATTAATGAGTCAGGACACACAGATTACTAATACTACTTTAATAGCACCAGTCTGTCAGCCGGTCGGACTAAATAAGATTGAATTGGTTCAGGGAGGTTTTATCGCCAATTATCGACGAAGCATATCGACGCTTGAAAGGCAAACGTGACTAAGCGACAATAACTGCTTTATACATAAATTATAGGCAATAACCATATTCGATGCGCAAAAAAAAATATTTCTAGGTCTATTAAAATCATTTCAATCCTACAGCTAGAATCGTTAAAATAGAATTTTTGTCAGGTATTTCAACTTTAAATTAGTCTACTGTAAAGTTCACGCATTGTCGCTTAGTCACGTTTGCCTTTCAAGCGTCGATATGTAGTGTAATTTTAATACATGCATTATAAAGGTCATATGGTATAGCGTCAATCAAATCAGTTGTCATAAGTTTAATTCGAATTGTTTCAACTTTAATTTTAACTTTTGACGTACGTTATGGGCCAAGTTTTAATATTAACTTCAGAAAGTTTTTGAATGGATGGATCGTTGAACTTTGCGATGAAGGCATTATTTGTATTTCATTGAATGAACTAATGGATTCACAGTATTAAATCTTTTCTAAATGATACAAGCAAGCCAGCCTCTCCAGCGTGGGATCATCCTGCCGATTTCGATGGAATCTCTCTCAATCTATAGAATATTGAAATGCAATGAATATTGAAAAAATGAAGGTCCTAAGATGTATAGTGACGTTGATATAAAATGATTTTTACAGAATTCAAAGATCAGATAGAAGACGTTGCCGAGTCGGCCCACCGATGACATCCAATAAAATAAATTCCTTCAGTGGGTTGCGTAATGTATATTCTCCAATAAAACCTATTGGACCACTTTTTTATTTTTTTTTATTGCTTATGTGGGTGGACTATCTCACAACCCACCTGGTGTTAAGTGGTTACTGGAGCACACAGACATCTACAACGTAAATGCGCCACCCACCTTGAGATATAAGTTCTAAGGTCTCAAGTTTAGTTACAACGGCTGCCCCACCCTTCAAACCGAAACGCATTACTGCTTCACGGCAGAAATAGGCGGGGTAGTGGTACCTACCCCTGCGGACTCACAAGAGGTCCTACCACCAGTAAAATCGTACCAATATATTGTGAGTACTAACTTTGTTTGAGTAAGTACTACCATTATTTACTTACCGCATAGATGAATGAACGAGCTCACAGCCCACTTGGTGTTAAATATTTATTGGAGCTTATAAAGGCTATAAAAACCGCCGAAGACAGGAAGACATGGGGAAGCGTAGTGCATCGAGTAGTCAACATTTCAAACTAGACACGACCTTCATCAATGAAGAGGCCGACTCAGAAGAAGAAGAAAATTAGACAAAATAATGTCAATGTCACCACCCATCTTGATACATGAAATATATGTATCTACTGAATCGTATGGTTCTCCTAGCTTTCACATCGAACATATTACTGCTATACAGCAGAAATCGGTAGGGAGGTAATTAAATTTTTATAGGTAACTTAATTTTTTTTCAGGTTTCATTTTTATTCGACGATCTATTTTCTGTCTATTTCTCCCGAGAAGAGTCATGCTTTTGGGTTTCAAGATAAGGAAAACTGCAATTGAACACAATGGAAACTTTGACCTTGTGTCAAAACCCACGGACACAAGTCGTCGTGGCCTAAAGGATAAGGCGTCCGGTGCATTTGTATCTACCAATGCAACGGTGTTCGAATCCCGCAGGAGGGTACCAATTTTTCTAATGGAATACGTACTTAACCAATGTTCACGATTAACTTTCACGGTGAAGGAATAACATCGTGTAATAAAAATCAAATCCGCAAAATTATAATTTGCGTAATTACTGATGGTAGGATCTCTTGTGAGTCCGCACGGGTAGGTAACACCACCCTGCCTATTTCTGCCGTGAAGCAGTAATTCGTTTCGGTATGAATGGTGGGGCAGTCTTATCTTATTATGCTGTGACCTTAGAACTTATATCTCAAGGTGGGCGGCGCATTTATGACTATGGGCTCCTCTAACCACTTAACACTAGGTGGGCTGTGAGCTCGTCCACCCATCTAAGCAATAAATAAATAAAAAATCTCTTTCACCAATCAAATGCTATTCCCAAATATTCACATCTCTATTAGAATCGAACACTGACAGATCAGAATATATCTGATCACTAACTATCCTCTAACTTCCATTACTTAAAACACAAAACATTATAACTTTTAATTTACCTACGCATACAAAGACAGAAATCGTCCCACATCTCCAAATTATCCTCAAATCATTAAGCATCATCCCCCATTGCATTGAAAAACTCCCACACAAAGGTATATCATACATTCAGTCGTATTATTTCATTCCGCTGCACATACTAGAGCCATTGTGAGCGTTAATATACGACCGGTGCCCTTTCCATTGTATGGTTTATTAATTAATTTAAAACGGAGACTTAACCGAGTTGTTTTTATTCGCAACAAAAAAAAGGGTAACCGTTTTATCGGTTAGATTAACGGTGTCCGTAGAGCGGTGGGTAAAAAATTTTGTCTTTTATTTTGTGTACCGATATATTTCAATTTAAAATATTGGTTAATGATGCGTACTAAATGTATTATTATTTCAGTTATGCAAAGTATTGTATGTACGTAGGCTGGTGATGACGATCCTGTTAAGAATTACGTTATTATCAACATTACTATTTTGACTACAGACATAAAAAATGTTTGGTTTAAATCACTGACGCCTAAGTTGTTTGATTTTTAAAGCAAACTTAACCTACGTTTGTTAACTTCGAATAATTATAATTAACCCTCATTTCGGATCTGTGTCAAAACCACCAGAAAAAAAGTAGCTTATATAAAAATTTGAACCTTATGCTCAAAGAATGCTAAGACACATGTGTCCTTTGGTATTTCAGATGCTCCGAATACTTGCAGCTAGCCTTACTTAGTTATATTTATATACCTTTTTTGTTTCCTCTTTCTATAAGCTCTATATGTTCCGCTGATTTGTTTTGCTGGAAAAAAGCTCAGCTGAAAGTGAAGCTAGTAATTTGTACACACCATTGAACTTATATTCTTTGTTATAATATTTTTGTGTACAATGAAGAATATAATAAATATAACCATAGGAATATTATCCTTTAGGCTAGGACTACTTTTTTTCCCGCCTATGCTGATAGCCTTGAGAGGCTATTTCAGTTTCACCCTAACGTGTCTAGGTGAGCTCACGGGGTTCAAACCGGAGTGTTGCTAACACTGACCCTAGCAAGAGCAGTGCTTCGCAGAATCTACTACCGGATCGGAAACGCGACCCACTGAGAAGATCCGGCGAGAAACTCAGTGGGCTGTGTCTACGGGTTAATTCGCTCGTCGAACCCTTCGTCGCAAACGACGGGTTCGACGAGGACAGTGACCGGTGCTTGTGGTGCCTAAAAGCACCATTAATGGATCGGGAGGATCCGTAATGACGTGCTTTGGGCGACGTCGATTGTTTACCATTCGGTCTACAAGATCGGGTATGTAGTCTAGGACTACTTTGAAACATAGATGTCAACAGATTATTTTAATTGTATTAAAGATATATTTACCGCCTATCCAAGAGAGCAGTGACCTGGAAAGTGTCTGGCAAAAGGAAGAGAGGCCGTCTCAGAACACATTGGCGTCGCTCAGTGGAGCAGGAGCTGGACGTCTTGGGCATGACGTGGGAGGAGTAAGAACAGACTGCCCAAGACCGATGCAAATCGAAGGATTTGATTCGAGCCCTACACCCCAGCACAGGGTATTAGGAAAGAAAGATGAAAAAGAAGAAGAAAGATATATTTTGCAGCATAAACTAACGGAGTTATTTTTAGTCAGGGTAGATGGGATGATGATTTAGTTCTAAAATACACAAACTAACCCACCGCACCACTTCACGCACACGAGACACGTATCACGCTAGCATTCTAATAACGAATTCCTAACTGATATTTTATTCAAAACAATTCATGTTTAACGTGATTTATTACAGGCTTTTATGTTCTTTATACGCATTAACATAAGACATGTAATGGTATATCTGGGGTCGTGTCTTTTGTTGATGCTATGCTTTGGAGTGAAATATTGCTTTCGAACTAGAAATTGTAATTTATGTTCGACTTACGACGTTTTAGTTTAAATTTTGCACATTTTATCGGTAATCACAGTACGGTGCAAGAATAGTTTGTTTAATTGTTATGTGGCTTCGGGATTGACTTGTAGATTTACTTTAATTCAGACTAGCGACCCGCCCTCGTTTCGCTTCGAAAACTGTAATTTATTATTGACTTGTCCACTATTTAATGGATGTTATTATACATATAAACCTTCCTCTTCAATCACTCTATCTATTAAAAAAAAACGCATCAAAATCCGTTGCGTAGTTTTAAAGATTTAAGCATACATAGGGACAGACAGATAGACGAAGTTTCACTCGAAAATACAATTGAAATTCCTATTGAGTGCAAGGCTCCAGCGGAGGAACAGAGAGAAGAAGACGAAAGTAGAACTACAGAAAGTACAGACACTGAATGTGATGATAATGATATCACATATATTCCAGAAGCTTCTTCAGTAAGTGACTCATATGACAGTTTTTCTACAAGTGACTGGAATTCTTTGAAAAACTTAAATACATCTGACTTTGTTTTCATGAAGTATACAAAAACCATTCTGCTGTAGTCATCCACAAATAAGACATAGTATCTGGAACACATGGACACATTTTCCATCGGACCACACACATCTGAGTGTATCAATTCTAAAATATCTTGGGTGCTAGTTGAACTAGGCTGAAAAGGTAGTCTAGCCTGCTTCCCCTTACAGCAAACAGTACACTTAGATTTGTCAACATCAGCTTTATTTGTGTATGAAATACCTGTCGTAGCTCCATTCTTCATTTTGTTCAAGCTGGTACTGTTGATATGCCCTAATTGTCGATGCCAAGTTTCACTCGACACCTTAGCTGTGGCTGCGAATAACTGTTCTGATTTCTTAGTATATAATCTGTACACACCATCTACTAATTCTGCCTTTCCAACTAGAGTTCTCTGTTGATTGTAAATATAGCAAAATTTCTCTTTAAAGATTACCTTATTGCCATTCTCAATTAACTGACTCACTGAAAGCAAGTTTGTTGTTAAACTCGGTATGCACAATACATTTGAAACTGTGATGTCATATTCTACACCATTCACAACTGTGATTATGTTTACATCACCAGAACACACTACCGGGACGGATGTTTTGTTCGCCACAATTATTTCTTTAATTTCATGTTCAAATGATGGACTCTCAACGTATTCTTTCTTTGCTGTCATGTGTTTGCTGGCCCCGCTATCTATGTACCAACTATCGCAGTTGAAATTTCCACTTAAGAAAATAGCACTAAAGGCGTTGGATTGTTTTCTTTTTTCGGCTTCTAAACTCGGACACTGATTTTTATAATGACCACTTTGCTTACATTTATAGCATTTTATAACCTTTTTTTT
>NW_021011503.1:2977660-3075212 GCF_003987935.1 Bombyx mandarina
ACACCAGCGGCACCGTCTGGGCGGCCCGACGGGCTGCCGTACCGAGACGGCCGACGTTTCAGAGCCTTCGATTCGCCTCGAAGGCTCCGTCGGCTGGGCGTCCTTGGGGTGAGCCGCGCCGTCTGGTTGTAGTGTTGACCGCGGTAGCCCCCCTACCTCATCCGGGTTCTGACCTCGGAGGGGATCGGACGTCGGGTGTAAGAGTGCAGGGGAGTCGTTTAGTGGGTGGGTCCTAAAATCCTTGGGCCCGCGGTCTGCTCACAACACCATGCAGATCGTTGAGTCTCACATACCCCGCGCGCCCCTTTTGCGCGGGGACCTCGTAGGAGGTTCGGCCCTCTACCCGAAAAAAAAAAAAAAAAAAGGTATATAGCAGGGTCCCGTTTGTATGGGTAAAAGCTCCTATAAAGTTGCTGCGAGTATTTATGAAATAAACCGAAATGATTTTAAGAGGATGATCTCAAATCGTGTGTCCAGAATCAAATTGCAGTTTCATAATTAAACAATTTAGTATTTTTGTCTCATAGTACACTCTAGTATCTTATCTTATTACCATAGGGGGTTTAGTGCTTCATATGAGAGAATGAGATGCAAATAGAGATAGATGCAGTGTTGTAATGTAATTACTCTGTGCAGTAGTGAATTTACACGATGGCACTCAAAACGAATATTTATGATTTTATGAAAAGAAACAAAAACTAAAAATAATCAGTTTATATCCGTATATTTATTTAATCGTTGGAAAAGGACTTCGTTCGAGAAGAGGTACTTGGAAAAAAATATGTAGTTAAATAACTTTTTTATTTCAATGTAACTAAACAAAAAGGTATTGTATTTTATTTGTTTTTACATACATACGTATGTACCAGTTAGTGAGTATTAACATAAAAAGTAAATGAATATAACAAAAAATATTTATATAGGTAATTCATGGCGTCTCTAAGGTAAACAGTAAATAAAATTCGTGACTTGTAATACTAGTAATCATATTTTTTTTAAATTTAATCTAGAAGCTTCATAGTGTTCCTAATGGTGTCATTACTGAGTCCATCTCAACTGTATCTCGCTGCATGGGCAACACAATAAGTTCCAATTTCGCCCGTTAACTGCAGCTATACACCGTGCCGGTACTAATTGAGCAAGTTACATAATAAACGACAGGAACCGCCTAGCGTTTTATAACTTCACCATTCAGTTTATCAAACTTAGTTATGCAGTTACGGGCTTATTTATTGCATTAGATTGATAGAGGATGGTTCGCATGGTATTAGGCGATTACCTTTTTTTTTTTCCTACCTAAACTGGTAGCCTAGAGAGGCTATTCCAGCGTAACCGTAACTAGTAGGTGAGCTCACGGGGCTCAAACCTGACGACGATGCTAACACGAACCCTAGCAAGAGCCGTGCTTCGCAGAATCTACCACCGGATCGGAAACGCGACCTACGGAGAAGATCCGGCGAGAAACTCAGTGGGCTGTGTCTGAGAGTTAATTTACTCGTCGAGCCCTTCGTCGCAAGCGACGGGTTCGACGAGAACGGTGACCGTTGCTTGAAGTACCTAGAAGCACCGTTAGTGGATCGGGAGGATCCGAGATGACGTGTTTTGGGCGACGTCGACTGCTTTCCATTCTTTCCGCAGGAACGAGAATGCAGTTACCGGCGGCCACGATGAGAGGGTTCTCGTGTCGGGCGATTACCGGGGTCCTTCCCAACAACATAGCGACTTGGTTATGACCCTGACATCCATCAGCCATGGTGACTACTCTTGGAAACCCAACAAATTGGTATAAAACCTTTTTTATTGTTGTCGTTGTGGTTTTTGACATTACATTTGAATTTTGAATTTTGGAATGTTTGTTTTGTCATTCTCTTTTTTCCGGGCTATTGTACGCGATTTATAAAATTTTAAAAATATACAAATTTTATACGTGCAATCCTCGCGAGTTTATTTATCAAGTTCCTTGCCCATCCTAATCACACAGTCCACTACAGCTACTCACTTTAAGAGCATATGCTTATCTGTTACAGTGACAATAAAAATGAAATCAAAAAAACTATAAATAGACTTTATTATTTATTTTTGGAACGAAGTTCCTTACGACAGGCTTGAAGGGGAAAGGGATTTTGCTGCGCAACCGAACTGAAAAAAATGTGATAGTAAAACCGTAAGAAAAAATCCGTGGAAAAAAGTGCGTGGAATAAATCCGTGGAAAAAAGTGCGTGGAATAAAACCGTTAAATGAGACGTGCGCAGGCGCGACAGTCGCATACACAAGCGAGTAGTGTAGTTTTTATTTTACGTAATTTATTATTTCCTAAAATACTGAATTTCCTAAATACTTTCCCGTACTTAAATAAAAACTAATCAGCAAAATTTAAGAGAAAAACCAAGAAAACCTACATAAAATTGAGCACCATTTATTTTTTTGCAAATTGTGTCTATTCTACATTAGCCGAAGGAACTTCGTTCCTACCTGGTGTCCCACCACCACATCTTTAATTTTTTCAAATATGGGGTTTCGTAGTTCAAGAGGGAGTAATTTAAATGGGCTTAATGCTGATAATCGTTTCGCTGAGTGTTAGTTATATCTTCAGTTACATATATTTATGTAGTTTCATACATTCACATACATAAAACAGTTTTTTTCTTTCACCTTTAGAATACAAATGTCAATTGGATAACAAAAGTAAAAATGAAAAATAAATAAATAATACTTTATAAAAACTAACAAAATACGCTTTTCTAGAAAATTCAACTAAAAAATAGAAAATAAATTTTAATAAATTTGAATTAAAAATAGTGTAAGAAAAAATGATTTTATTGTAAAAAAAGCGTGGGGTACACGGTAAATAAATAAGTAGTTATAAATATTTTATGAACAGATTTGAGTAGTAGGGTTATTTTGATAATAACCTGAAAAGCATAGTTTTTCTTAAAATATTTTTAATTCAAATTTATTAAAATTTACTTTCTATTTTTTAGTTGGATTTTCTATAAAAGCGTATTTTGTGAATTTTTTTAAATATTATTTATATGTCATTTTTTAGTTGAAGTTAAATTTTTTAATTTTTTTTTAAACATTGAATTGTCTTCGGTCCTTAATAAGTAAACCAAATTTCGAGTTAATCCCACGTTTTGAAGGGAGTCAAAATCATGTTCAAAGATTCCGTTACAAACATACATACGTTTGAAGGTAATAAAAGCGTATTAAAAATGAATTTAAGTCTTGAAGTGTCTGTGATTATGGTTGAAGTTTGACCAGCACTGGGTGTGATTTACTGGTGTACAATGCCGTGAACCTCATGATTTATCGTGGATTGTTCCCCCACCTAGTACAAAAAAGTAACTAGAAAACGACCATATCCTGTGCATATTTAAATATTTTCTGTTCCGCTTGCACCTAGACGTATTTATGAAACCTCTCTGAATAAAACTTTAAAGCATAGAGAAAAGTTTGATCGAAAAATGTACAACTTCTATTTCCGATATTCAATATGGACAACATGCTCCACAAAGACCTAAAGATCCCTTTAAGTGCATTCATAAGCTCGTGCATGAGAAGAGCTTTAAGTAGGTCGTTGTATTCCGGAGCTCAGATCGATACGCGATATAGGGCTTGTAAAAGCTCACACTGCTTTCTGCTCCAAGCAATATGAACATCAAAAGATTTGTGGATGTGGTGATTTTTAATTATCGGATGCCAACTAATTGTCTTTAAGCTATTTAGATAAATATGTAACAAGGAATCCTACTCACAATCTGCTATCAGCAAGGCTTAGAGTTTTAGAGATTTATTTCCCTTTAATTTTTTTAGTCCATTGACATTGTAACTATACTGAGACCTTACAACTTATATCTCAAGGTGGGTGGCGCATTTACGTTGTAGATGTCTATGGGCTCCAGTAACCACTTAACACCAGGTGGGCTGTGAGCTCGTCCACCCATCTAAGCAATAAAAAAAAAACATTCTGATTGAGTTGGATTATAAATTTAAATTATATATCAAATAATTCATCGTTTTTAATTTAGGTACTAAATATGCCATAATCAGCTTCATTATTTAATGAATGTTTGCAGCAGTTTCTTTTTTTTTTCAATTATTCCTTGCCTTATCTTGTCAAATTTTAGTTCGTTGTATACAGTTGTATGAGCAGGAGTTGTATGCTAAGTCCTCTACCGGTCAACATGGAGTCGCATCGGAAACGACCCATCATGTAATGGCCTGACAATGCTTTTTACGTTGTCACTTTATGTATTTTTCGTCGTATTTTGAAGCGGTTGCTGATTTTGTCGATGGCGGTAATAATAATAATACGGTACGGTTTATAGCTTAGATATGCGTTTGCCATAATTCTTAGCTTAGTAAGTCAATAATCTCTTAATACTTTTTGTATGCTATCCATTGGGAATGGCTGTAGTGATTGATTTTTTTTTCTTTTTTCTACCTATGCTGATAGCCTTGAGAGGCTATTTCAGCTTCACCCTAACGTTTGTAGGTAAGCTCACGGGGCTCAAACCCGAGAGTTACTAACACTGACCCTAGCAAGAGCAGTGCTTCGCAGAATCTACCACCGGATCGGAAACGCGACCCACTGAGAAGATCCGGCGAGAAACTCAGTGGACTGTGTCTATGGGTTAGTTCGCTTGTCGAGCCCTTCGTTGCAAGCGACGGGTTCGACGAGGACGGTGACCGGGTGGTTGATTAGCACTCATCGGTACTATCAATGTTTTTATCAAAGAAATATATAAATATATTGTAGCTTAAACTACTTTGTATAGCGTACAGATAATTTTATTGTGCAAGGGAAAAGTATCTCGTATTTTTTGGAACGAAGTTCCATACGGGACGATGCGGAGGGGTACCCTAACCGGGAAAAAACGTCCGTAACGTAAGATTTGTTATCAACAGATGTCGCTGCACGTAAATTCAACAATTCCTGAATCGCTGTTATGAGATGTTACACAGTTGATAGATGTTCTCGTATTTCTCTTGCTTAACCATGCTTACCTGGCGTAGGCGATACCGTGATCATGCAGGCGGTGCCCCCAGGATGAGGCTGCTCCATTGCACTGCGGAGTGGTTGACCCTTGCGATTATTTATATCAATATAAAAATCATAATAAAAAATGTATATTAATAGTTATTTAAGTTATTTTCTTTATACTGCGAATAGAACCTAAAATTAATATTTTTATAATAAGGAATTTCGTTCCTATCCGTTGTCCCACGACACCACACATCTTTTTTTTATTTGCGTTACTAACTGCTAATAGCCTCGAAAGGCTATTCTGGATTTGTTTTGCGAGATGAGGCAGCTGACGTAGCTGAGCATGAGATGGTTTTGCTAACATCTGCCCTAGCAAGAGCAGTGGTTGGTTGATGAATCTACCACCGAATCTGAATCGCGACTACGAAGATTCGACGAGAAACTCGGTGAGTTTTTTCTGGTGTATTAAGTTGCACGTCGAGCGAAAACGGTGACTTGCTTGGAGCGCCCAAAAGCATCGAGAGTGGATACTCCCATCGGAAAAGAAAAACACTTGGGCATGGACGACCAAATATTTGATTTTCTGATAATACCATTTGGCCGGCCCTCTAGATCAAGTTTTTAATAAGACATTAACTTCAATTACCTTCAAAACACATCAAGTTTTACTTCTTCCGATCCTCCAGGATCGTCAATTTTTTTTTATTACTTTCGTAGAATGGACGGTTGACCAGATTTTAAGTGACTGGAGTCATTGCCCATAGACAAAGTAAAGTTGAATTTGGCATTTGACTATAGCTATCACAAATGCTGAAAATCTCTCAGGGCTTTGGAATAAGTGCTACACAATCTTTAAAACTGCATGATCGCTCCGCTTTTGAAATACTAAACACACAGAAGTTGGTGTATCTAACCCGTTCAAGACGTCTCACATTATGCCATCCTATCAATAACAATTCGCCTAGTCTCCACGGCTTAGCGGGATTCACCGAAATTCGTAACATTACGACTGAATCATCAATAAAGCGAAATATTAAGTTTCGAAGTGTAACAGATACCTATATTGGAAGTTTCCGTTGTAATCCATTATTTACCTCAAATATCTAGTCTGCCAGAACTATTTCTCAGAATTCGCTTCAGAGCAACGCTAATTTAGCGTTAGGAAGCTTTACAATTTGTTTTCCAATGAATATTGGACAGCTTGACCACAAATGTTTGAAACAAAATATGTTAAATGATACATACATGTATAATGTATAATATAATATATATATATATATATATATATAATGTATAAATATAAAAATACACATGTAAAAAGCGACGAGATTCTACCGCTATTAAAATCGGGTAGGCATGAACTGATTTTTCTAACATGAAAATGAATGGATTCCACGACGGATACGTTTTTGTTTATTTTTTTTTGTTTATTGCCCTTGTAGGCAGACGAGCATACGGCCCACCTGATGGTGAGTGGTACCGTCGCCCGTGGACTTCAGCAATGCCAGGGGCAGAGCCAAGCCGCTGCCTACCGTAAAATGAACATGCGATGTTCTTGGATTAGTTAAACGGAATTCCATTATAAAAACGCTAACCTTTACAAAGCGTCTATAGAAAGGCAAATTTTCTCTCTAAGCCGATACAAAGTTATGTACACACTAAATCGTGGAAGTGTCCTGTTGTGCCCACGCTCCAAAGGTTCGCCGGATTAACTTGTGGCAAAGCCGTGATTTACTGACTTACGGTGTTCAACACGACCCGTGTATCGAAAATACTTTTTTTGTGTACAAACGCTTTAGGCTATTCTCGTTTGTGAAAACTACAATCCCATTTTATGACATTTAAATGAATCTTATACCTTTAAACGAGCAATTCTTGTATATTAATATATATTATATGAATCTCGGAAACGGCTCCAACGATTTTCATAAAATTTAGTATACAGGGGATTTCGAGGGCTATAAATCGATCTAGCTACGATTTATTTTCAGAAAATGTTGTTTTATTCGTGTTTTCAATACTCAACTTTATCGATAATCAACTTTATGACTCTTCCCGACATCTATTGGCGAATAATAATACTATTTTTCTTAATTGAGGGCAACTAACCACTTTAAAGACAAAACAAGATGGCGTTATCAAAAAAAAAAAAAAAAAACGAGCAAAGCTCAGTCATCATCTAGTCATAGTAAGGTAAGTAATATGAGTATTTATTATTATTATTGTTATTATCATTTACTAACCTGAAATTAGACTATCACTTCTTATAGCCATAAGTTCATCAAAATTTATATTATATTTTCCATCTGGTATATTGTGACATTTTTCTTGTCAAGGTAAGAAAACAACTAATAAAAACAAAAACAAAATATTTTTGTAACACTAAATCTCATCAATATTACTAAATAAAACAAAAACAGTTCATAAATAAGGTAACATCCGGTTTTGTCTTTGTCTATTTAAATATAGATGATTTCATTTTGAGCATTTAAAGATTATATGTTTTTTATTTTATTAAATTTAATAAATAAATAAAATAGTATATAACATAACAGAAATATAATCGTTAATGTATTGTGAACCTTCACAGCATATCAATATCTTATCTAACTCTGTCAAAGATACATGCTTGGCTGTTTGCCAGATAGAATTATAATATTGGAAATTAATTGAGATTTTAACTATATAACTTTAACTGTACCATTTGTCCCTTTCTCGCCTTAAGAGAGATACTTTAGGAGAGACACTTTTTTTTTTTTTTATTACCCTTGTAGGCAGACGAGCATACGGCCCACCTGATGGTGAGTGGTTACGGTCGCCCATGGACTTCAGCAACGCCAGGGGCAGAGCCAAGCCGCTGCCTACCGCTTTAAGACACTTAGAGATACTTTAAGAGAGATACTTTGTACACATTAATATGCTCTAGTGTTTTCACTTTATGGCGTTAACAAATGCTACGCCTAAGACATGTCCTAATCTATCGGCGTAATCGTTACAACTCAACACGCAATAATACCTAATTAAACACTGAATCTTCATTAAACCTACAAAAGTATCTTTAGCAATACACATCCAGCGTTTCTCCCATAAATCCTTTGAATGTTCTCGTAAAGCAATTATTGCCTGATAAATGTTTCAGTCATGCTAATTTACAATTCTGCGCTTACTACCGCAGTAATATTTTTTTTGTATTTTAATCCCACTCGTAAAGTTTAGTCTTGCATTGGCACCGTTGATAATATTCAGTTTCTTTGCTGTCCCATATTCGAATATGCTAAGGTGACTTAAGAAAATGTAAAAATGAATCATGTATTTTGAGACCCAGATTATATCACTTAACACAAACTTATATCTACGGTCCTATCTCTCTCTCTGTCTCTCTCTCTCTCTTCAATCGGTCCCTCATTGCTGAGGATCGTGACTCCGTCCGATTCCGTCAACCAGCTGTCTTCATCGATCACGTTCTCCTCCGCTATTTGGTCCGACCATCGTTTGGGACCTCTACCCCTAGGATTTTTGCCCCTTGATTTTACCGTTCACCACAAGGCGTTCCAAATCTACAATCCACGGTCCTATAACATATGTTATAACTGTTGTTTCACATGTTTCCCAATCGGGAAGCTCATTTCAATTTTCATCTTAAAATACATTTCAAAAAAACAAAAACATCTCTGTGTATAATCTGTACAGAAACTCGCAATAAAAGAGAATTTCTCCCAGAGAGAAATCCGTAACCAAAACACTCGCCCAAAAGCATAGGCTATTAAGAAATAATAAGATCTTGCAATAAAAATAACTAAACAAGGAGAAATACGATTAAAGTTTCCGCAAGCCGAGATTCCCTCTGCGTATCCAACGGGGCCCTTAAATTGTCGAGATAAGTCGGCAACTTCCAGTGGAGTCGCACTGTTTTATGATGTTATCGCAGCGGGAATCGAGGTAACAAGTTACCGCTTAACGGTTCATTCCTGAACTGAAAAAATAAGTATTTAGCGAATCGGAACCATAATCATCTCATTTGCATTTTAGCTTTAATAATGTGACTTGGTGATGGATCAACAATTATAGAATCGAGTCAAAGCCCGAATGTCACTCTTCATACTGAAATCTTTGATAAGAAAGAAACCGTATGCTTAAAAATAAAGAACAGTGAAAAGTAAAATATTCTCAAGACTATGATACTATTTATTAGGAACGGGTATTTTGATATCAACAGATTTGTTGGAATTAAGTTCCTAGGGTAGATTAGAATTCTAAGAACGCACGGATGGGCACCACTATACTGCATATTTTACGAATTAACAGCGAAACCAGGTCTTGTTTTGCTATGACTATTTATTGAACTAAATGTATGAAAATTTAGCGTTTTTTTTGGGACTACCTAACACTAACTAGCAAAACCTATGAAAAAACCTAAATCAGCTAGTGTACAGCAATAAATTTATGACTTAAGGACGAATAACAAACAAATAAACCAACATACAGGCGAACATTGATTTAATTTATATAAATGTGTTACGGTAAATGAGGCCACAGCCTCATTGTTTTGTCTGAGTTTCGTAACCCCTTGATCGAGATCATGGGCGCGATTTTGCAATTTGACCAAGACGATTTAACGAGTATACCTAATACCATATAATAGCTAAATATCAATGATATTGGATCTACTTTATTTCCAAATGAAACTCCTTTTTGACACATATTCTTTTTAAACACACCCTAAATATTGTTAAAACAAAAATAGCCTCAAATCATGGATTGTCACAATCTAACCCGGAAAAAAAAAGGTTTCAGTAAAGTGTAAATATCAGTTTTTTTAGCTTAAAAAAAGCGTTCTTTAAAAAATAGACAAACTTTAATTTATATAGGGTGTGTGAAGAATGATGGCGTCATTATTGAACTGTGCCATCGACTTGTAACAGTATTAGGGTGTGCTTAGACTCTGTTTTGATTTAACAAAGTAATTTTTTACTGGACTAGGACATTTAAAAAATAAGAACACTTTATTAAAAACACACATTTATTCTATAATATAAATAATGGCCGCATCTTAAAGTAAGATTTTAGAGGATGTTTGTAGGGTCTGCAAGATAGCTCTCACATAGATTTGACTTGTTGAACTCCTCCAGAACTGCCGGATCTAGTAATTTATTTATGATATTAGAGGCTCTACAGTCTTGAGGTGCGAGTGCATGATCTGACTCCAACTTGAACACCTGAACAGGTCTCTTGCTGTACTTAAACAGATTGTAATCATTCGTCAAATAGCCCATAGAAGGATGCGGGATTCCTTTCATCAAAACCAACTCGGATTCCAGCTGGAAGTTCGGCTCATATTCTCTAGCAAGAAGAATTCTTCGGTAAGCCCCTTGGAGGATCGATCTCTTGTACTGGTGTGAGTAATGGACCACACCTTTAAGTCTATTTATACACGCTTCAACTTTGTCGGGCCAGTCTTCGGTTTTGCGCAGTTCTTCTTTAAGTTCTTCGCTATCAGTACCCGCCATCAGCTTGTACATATGTTCGACTATTCTGTCCTGCAGTTCGGAGTCCTTTAAGTTGCCGATATAAGCATCTAATTGCGCCCTCATCGCGTCTGGACTACTGTCGAGACAGTAGACGACACCAACATGGCCTGCAAGTCAAAAGATACAAAATTAAAGGAAGTTGAAATTGCTTTTCTTTTGTTAAAAGGATTTGAGTTTACGCTTAATTGGTACCTTTTGTGTTTAATTCTACGCGAGCAAGCAATAAACGTGTTTTGTAAGAATTGATCCTTAGACTGAATGGATTTGTTGTAATGCTATATGATTGAAACATCGATCGCATGTCTGAAGGTGGGTCGCGATATTCACAATTTAACACCACCAGGTGCGCATTTTGCAATTTGTATTTCATACCAGATGAACGGTTATGTTGTACACGCCATTAGAGTAATGATAGAATAACATAAAATTATATAATTTTCTGCTTTAAAAGTGTTTGCTTGTTTTAATTTTATTTTATCTGTTTTACATCTCAATATTTACCTTCCTTTTCCAACAACGCAGCTAATTCCAGAGCGACGTTAACACCAAATGAGTAGCCCAAAAGGTAGAACTTTGATTTCAACTCAAATCGTTTCTTCATGAACTGAAATTAAAAAAATAATTGTTGTGGCACTTTAGCTGATTGGTACCAGGGAGTGCTTAAAGCTTTCTCTACGCGTTAAATAAGAGACAATATTTTATTTGTAATACTCTAGTTGCCAAAGCCTATAGACATCACAACGTAAAAACCACCCACACCTACATAGAGGGTAGTTGCTGAATATGAGAGGGGTGTGAGACACCTCTGTTAAAAAAAAAAGCATGTTAAAAGCATTGCAATGTGTTATTCATAATACAATTTAATTAGAATTCTTCCCGCAGTTTATTTTTTTAATAATTTAAAATTATTTTACATGCATAATCTTGAATCGCAGAGAAAATTAAAATCATAACTTTGCATTTCTTTCGTAGCAGTAGCCGTTAGATACAATTAACGTGCAGCGGAGAAAACAAAAAAGCCAAGTCTTCCTGAATGAGAATTCGCTCCAGGGGAAATGTACAAAGCCGGTTTTAACCTTTCACAACACAGCCAATTGGCAGTCATATTTTATGTGATTCTGAAGAAATTAAATTTAGTGGTCATCGTATGATTGTATATTGGTTTCTGAATACTAAAATTCGCCTCGTAATCTTGTCGCTATAGATGCTGGTTCCTATACTTATCGTTTTATCTTTGTGTTGGTAAATTGTACTTTAATTCTGGGTTTTTAGTCAACAAATATAAGATCCTATAATTATAAAGTTGAAATCCTAGCTCTTAGTCATTCCACTTCCTAACGAAACAATTATATTTAAGGAAGTAAAATTTGGAAACGATCAAATAAACTGCCTACCACATATTTAAATAAAACCTTATTGAGATTGGAAACGATATGGCCAGAGCCACCGTTTCAAATCTATATTTGTTTATTTACGAATTGTTACTGGACACTTTGTGATGTCTAGTAGTCCCAATGGCTGCCTACAATTTATTCTAATATTACATATAAATTTAAGTACCTTCGTTCCATTTGACATGTTTAAGATAATAGAAAATTACCCTTTGTTATCTTAATATGGATTTATGTGGTTTTCCTCCCATTAATTTATGAAACACATGCTTTAGGACTTTAGATTAAATCAATAGATTAGATTCAAACCTTATTCATTTGTAAATAAATCTTTGGGACGACACCCACGGGAAAAATTGGGTGGTGCTATTCTAGATCCATATCACAGAGTCAAAAAACGTTACGACTAGATTTGGAGTGTAGAGTATCTGTTATTCTGACTAGAATATCTGTTATAGCAATGAAATAGAGTTAAAAAGCCTTAAGGTGGAAAGTGTGCTTGACTTGGTGCCAATGGGCTTTTATAACAGCTTGTTACCAGATAACGTCGTTTACTATGCCAGAATAAGTAAGTTATAAACAATATGATTACCTTCCTAATATTGTAGGCCATTTGCGGAATGGTATCATCCATGACATCAGGCCCAAGTTGCAAGGTCATTGCCTGAACCTTCAGCCTCTCACAGATGGAAGTAAATATTCTGTTGTGCCCTTCGAATCCAGGTACAAGGAAGAGGTACGTGGCTTTAGGATCTAATTCTTCTTCCTCCTATTTCATTTAAAAGTGTATATTGTTAATTGGGTATTGAATTCGAATCAATAGTTTGACAATCAAAACATAATACAAAAAGTAAATTACGCCATTACAATTTACATCGGATCTATAATGATATAATATATGCTTAATGTTAAAATCTCTCAGCTAGTTAGTTTACTATTTACTTTTCTTAATTTACATACCTTAACAATACTGAACTTAGTACGCATAGGAATAACCGGTTCCGTAGCGTAGCATTCGTCCTCATCAATGAAAGTGTAAAAAGCTCCTAGACCACCGTTGAAATTGTTGTTAGCTTTCACCATGCGGCTCTCAAAGTCTTTGATGCTGTAATAAAAACTCATTTACTTCGCATTCTCTTTTCGACTACCAAATCTATGATTTCTGACTGAATACTCAACAATCTTTATACAAACGCAAACTTATAAATAGAAACTTTTTTGTCCCTGTACCACCATTTTACATAGTGTAAAATAATGTTACCATTTGGTTCAAAGTGTTGCCCATTATTGTAATTTAATAGTAATTTTAACCTCGTAGCTTTAACCTCCATTGTCTGTTGGTTCATGTGCCTTATTTAATCCAAAGACAATGCACCACCCCCCAATGACCACCCACGCTCGTGCAGTCTTCTGGCCCCCAACTCGACGGCGATGGATTGGTACGAAAAAGGAAGAGTCCCTCCGGCCCGGCTGTATTAGAGGTAGTGGATTCGCAGAAATTGAGCATTGCCATTAAGGCCATTCAAGGCACGTTGCCCCCAAGCGTCGTAGCCATAACGGTTGGCCGCAACAGTGCTAGGAAATGGCCTAGCCCTAGGAAGAACACTAACATTCAGAGATGGACAGTGTGTACAATGATCTCTGAAATCGCACTGTATATGGCCAGTATTATGTGGCACGAGATATTCCGTCGTTTTGAAGGACAAATCATGTGTTGTTCATAAGTGCTTCCGGATCCTGCCAGCAGCAATTTACATTGGTCATGACGTATCTTTTTAAAATGGCTAATTCGTTACGTTTAATTTTCATATCTTACCTCGCTATAGTCATTTTTTTAACTTGTTCATCGGGGTACAATATATTGTATTCTTCTCTGATAGCTGTAATTATTTGTTGTATAGCTACATCATTCGTAATATCCTGAAGCGTGTGTGTCCCTTTAATTTCATTTATGTTTTCCACACCTACACCATAAAGAACAAAAAAGATCCGAATTAATTAAGAAAGTTTCTAATTGCATCTCTGCGAATAATAATAATCATTGAAATATTTTAAAAACATTGGAATGCTAGCTTTTTTATAATTGAGGGTTTACTGGTGGCCCGGAAGCCTTTCCGGTTTCACAAGGACAGGTAGGTGAGTAAGGGTTCAGCCAGAAGGGGCGGGATTTGCTTACAGCTATCCAAGCGCGTCCAAGGGAGACCTAACAACTCAAGAGTCGCTGCTTCGCGAATTAATCTACTACCGGATCGGAGCCGTGAACGCTGAGAAGATCCAGCGAGAAACTCAACAGGCTGATGTTTAGGTTACGTTGCACGTCGAACTCTTTGCCAAGTTCGACGAGTACGGTTACAGGGGTCCCTACTCCTAGTGTTCGAGCGGAAGGCGTCTAATGCAAGGGTTATTGGATCTGATGGATTCGTAAGGACGTGGGAATGGTAGCTGTTCAATTGGCTATAGTTAAGATTTACGCCCATGCTGTCGGTATGGACACCTTCTTGCCTGTACATCTGGCCTTATTTAAGCGGTAGGCAGCGGCTTGGCTCTGCCCCTGGCATTGCTGAAGTCCATGGGCGACGGTAACCACTCACCATCAGGTGGGCCGTATGCTCGTCTGCATACAAGAGCAATAAAAAAAAAAGTACATGTGCAACAGTGACGACTAATTACCAGGTGGGTCAAGGTAATAAAACGAACGAACCAATTTTGCTTACGAACGATTATATGAACTTAGAATATTAATTAAATCTATATTTACATCTGGTGCTCCGAAAATGAATAGAAAAACTCACCAATAATTCTTGAGATTCTCTCAATGAATGACAAATCAGACCTCTTTTTCAAATTGTAGGCAACGGTATTGCTATTCTTCATCTTCAAGCTACTTTCGAGACCGTTCAAAGCGGTCGATAATGTTTGTGCTTTAATTTTCGTTTGAAGATTATCTAGATTCCGATCGAGCTGAGAAAACATAGACAATTGATTTCTCATTATATAAAAATAATTAATGTAATTAGGTCTAGCTTTTGTTGCGTCACGGTTTTTTTTCCATTATGTGCCAACGAACATAGTACCGCCGTGAAAGTGAGTTATCGCCGTCATTCATAAACTTCTGTTGAGTGAGGACTTTTATTGAATCTAATCTGAAGAAGGACATATTATAGCACTTTGAATGTACCGTAGGGGGAATTGATTCTAAAGCACGTTGGTACGTTTCAATGAAAAATCTGCAATCCCTCTAGAAATCACCAACGTCCGTGCGAGAATCCATAATATCCTTCGGTCACTTCGATCAGTTGGAGATCCTCAGGGTCTCATAGGAGCTAAGTAATGATCACTTGTTCCGTCGGACATGGTTATTTTACGACAAAAACAAGACCCTGTAGGTAGTATAGGAGAGGACGGTGTTCCCGCCTGACTGTGCGCTGTGTTGCGGATGGAGGGATGATAGTATATCTTCTCCATCATTCAAATTCGAATTGAAAGCTAAGCGATTGATCGTAGGGCTTCTCTATTAATGAAATCGAATTGTACCTTATATAAGTAAGCTATAAAAAAAAAAACCGAATGTCTCACCTCAGCTATTGTTCCAATGCGGAAGACCAAAGCAGGCAAAGTAATTTCGTTACGCGACTGGCAGATCTTGTCAATTACACTCCCCACGTACTCATCAGCGTAAGATTTTGGCCCATAATTTATTATCACAAAATGGCTGAAAGATGATAAAAATGGGTATTGAAAATAGAGTATTATTATTAAAAATAAATATTTTATATTACATCCGTGAGAACTTATAACTATGCCTCACAATACGTTTGAATTTGAAGTACATCCAGTCTAAATAATATACTGGTGATGGACCTTTTGTGAGTTCGTACGGGTAGGTATCACCACCCTGCCTATTTCTGTCGTGAAGCAGTAATGCGTTTCGGTTTGAAGGATGAGGCAGCCGTTGTCACAATACTGAGATCTTAGAATTCATATCTCAAGGTGGGTGGCGCATTTACGTTGTAGATGTCGATGGGCTCCAGTAACCATTTAACACCAGGTGGGCTATGACCACGTTCACCCACATCAGGTTTTTTTTTTTTTTAAATATTGTAAAAACTTACTTTAATTCATTACAAATGTTCCTGGACACCAAATCCAAGTTAGCCACGACGCAGGCAACGTTCTTGAACTTATCAGTGACAACATTCGCTCTGAACTGATCTTCTTGGGCATCAGAACTGTAGTTTTGTACTATGAAGATACCACAAACCGGTCCAGTTTTAGTCGCTTCTCTGATCATGTTTGTGCATCCGTTCTCTGTTTGTAAGTTTTCTGATGAGATCTTGATTGTCACGTTCAGTTTTTTCCACTTGCTAATAAAACAATAAAATATATATTTAAGGAAGTAACATTTGGAAAAGATCAATTATCAATTATTATAGATCAGCTATCTACCATATATTTTGATAAAACATCATGTAACGATGTGGTCAGCGCCACGGTTTCAAATTCATATTTGTTTTAATTTTAAATTATTTTTTTTATAAAACAAAGTTTTTTTTTATTGCCCTTGTAGGCATACTAGCATACGGCCCACCTAATGGTGAGTGGTTACCGTCGCCCATGGACTTCAGCAATGCCAGGGGCAGAGCCAAGCCGCTGCCTACCACTAAAATATGTTATAGTTTGAATATGCTTACAAGATTTTAGTGAAACAATATCCGGCGATAGAATTAGGCTTGATGTGGATAAACAGATTTCTGGCACCACGTTTCACTAAGCGATCAATCAGTTCCAAGCTTAGAGCGCTTTCATCACAGACAACGATATAGCTTCCCCTCGATGTACAGGTCAATCTGTGGAATATTTATAATATAAATATAAATAATATAAATAAATATAAATATTTACTAACAATCACGCCACGTTAACTGGCCCCGTGATAAGTTCGTAAAGAACTTGTGTTACAGGTACCAGATAACGGAAATAAATGTAAGATTTTTATTATACACCCATAACCCTGGAAAGACATTTATATTTATAATTCAAATATCTTCCCTTGGCGGGATTCGAACTCGCGATCCCCTTGTGTAGTGACCATGTCACTTACCACTACACCAGACGGCCGTTAAATATAACTGTTATAAACACACAGATCAAGTAGAGTTATAAAATGTCAATTTCATTACGTAAAATTATATAAATTATTGTATAAACATTTACAAATGCACACAAAACTATACATATAAGAATATGCAATTGAATATGCAATTTAATCGTCGTCGTGGCCTAAAGGTTAAGACGTCCGGTGCATTCGTATGTAGCGATGCACCGGTGTTCGAATCCAGCAGGCGGGTACCAATTTTTCTAATGAAATACGTACTTAATAAATGTTCACGATTGATTTCCACGGTGAAGGAATAGCATCGTGTAATAATAATCAAACTTGCAAAATTATAATTTGCATAATTACTGGTGGTAGGACCTCTTGTGAGTCCGCACGTATATCTACCGCCACTCCGCCTATATCTGCCGTGAAGCAGTAATACGTTTCGGTTTGAAAGGTGGGGCAGCCGTTGTAACTAACTATACTAAGACTTTAAAACTAATATCACAAGATGAGTGGCGCATTTACGTTGTAGATGTCTATGGGCTCCAGTGACCTCTTAACACCAGGTGGGCTGTGAGCTCGTTCACCCATTTAAGCAATAAATAAAAATGCCTTTGCTTTGGAAAGGGCTTTTTACCTTGGATGAACCTTCAAATCGTGATTCGTGTTGGAGTCCCTCATTTTAATCAAAACCTTGCCTCGGTGCTTACTGGAGGCCAGGAGACGGAACGCTCTGGATACATTCGCTGGAGAATACACCATCCGACTGAGGGGCCTCACCACTCCACTTGCTATACCTTCGCTAATAAATTTGTGCAGCAACTAGAATTAAATTTTTGAAAATAATTTTACGAATATGGACTTTCATTAATTTCATCATAAATTTGATCTTGATAGCTAATTAATTAAAAAGCAATTAATTTAATAAATTATAATGATTTTTAATTTTTAATTTTATAACACGCATTTTACTCATACCCATACTCCCCTAACCATGTACACGTAACTGAATATTCCAACGGAATTTTAACTAATTTCAAAGCGTCTGATTAACTTTCAAATTTGCACACGTGTGCAATTAACATATGAATTGTTTGGATTACATTGGCCTAATACTTAATCACGATTAGCGGAATAAATAAAAAAAGTACTATTTTACTTTTACAAGAAGAGAAGCAAAGCACAGACTTCATAGAACGAGGTTAAGTGCTATTTTTATTTATCGACCTGAAAAAATGATCTCCGTCTATTTATTTATAATACAGTTTTGCTATGAAACCGAACTAAAAACTATAAGCTTTCAAATAATTAATTTAACTGTAAAAAAGTATCAAGTGTCTGACATTATACGTTACAAATAGTTCTTTATCTAAATAAAATAGCTTTTTATTTCTACCTAAAGGTATTATAAAAAGTACAGGTTTTTTTGTGTAATGAATTAAAATATTTAAAATTATTTATTATAAGTTACAAATAAACAATTTAAAGAAACCGATAGAACTCAAGGATTACCCCGAGTTAGTAAGGCCTACTGTGACATTTCCTGCTAAAAATCGAAAAACCTTAATTAAAAGTTTGAGCTAAAAAACCTTTTTGCAAACTAACCTTTTTCTCGCTTAGTCCTTCAGTTTTGAAGATCGAAGAAAATTGTGTTGATGCATAACTCCCGGATGTAAACAAAAAGCTCATGTGGAAATCATTGTTCCGAATCATATCGTGTTCGCTTAGATCAAGGAACAAACTGTACTTCCCAACACACTTTATTACAGCCTGAAAATTAAGGTGGTATTATTTACAAATCTATTTATTTTTTAAGGATGGTGATGTCATTAATAAGGACGATACTTCCTACGGTCTTGATCAGCCATTCTCACATAAGTAGCTCACCATACATGCATATATTATTGTTACGCGCTGGGGTTCGGGATAAATAAAATTTCACCAAAGTACAACTTATAACTGTATTCAACGCTTAGAGCACTCAAACACTTCACAAGCACTTTAAAACACTCAATTCGCTTGTTCCACTTCGCTTCAGGTGATCCGTTCGCTGTTTCGCTTCGAGTAGTACCGATTACTGACTGACTGCGTGCCATCCATACAACGTTTTTATAGCCGATACCTCATTCCTAGAATTGTCGAGAATATTCTACACATTTCTAGTAGTAGTAGTTTCCGCTATCTGTCAATAGATGGCGTTGTGCTTCTCGAGCGTTCTAGATCCTTCGATATTCGTTCGACTATTCGGCGATAGATGGCGTTACTCCCACCGGCGTAACATTATGTTCACTATAACCTATTAGATTGTTTGTTTGAACTTGGAAAGGGTTAATTGTATATTGATGGCACTATAACGATAACCTTTAAGCTATTTAAGTTATCTAGTTGTAGTATGATAGACTTTTTAAATTTAAGATTGTATTGTTTGACCATGTCCAGGACAAATGCGAGCTTAAAAATATTTACCTCACGTAGATTTCCGTTCATGTAATTGATGACGACGTCACATCCTTTATTTTTAGTGTTCTGCATGACCCTATCCTTGAAATGAATATTATGGGAGCTTGCAATATTCGATTCTGTAACAAAATGTATCATATTTGTTTTATGAGTTACTAGATCTTTTGTACATGATCATCATCATCATCATCGGTTGTTCTTGGCAGAGCAGTCGTGGTCATATGGAATTCCTGCTTATTAAAGCCTTGACAGATGTTTTCCATAGTTTGCGAACTGAGGCCCGGCGCACAGACTCTTTAAGTGGGGTTTCAGTAAGGTCTTTCACCTGATCAATCTAGCGCATAGGGATTCGTCCACGACATCTCTTACCATTGACCCTACCCTAAACATGATAGGCGACAGCAAATGAGTCAATTTATTTATTTATTTTAACGTCATAAGAATAACTGTAAAATTTGGTTTAATTTTGGTTAAAGGGACATATTTTCACTTGATACGCGACATTTGCCTTTGTAATTAAAGGTCCATTTTAATTAGTATTAGCACAAACAGTTCGATGTTTGTAATTGATTTCAATTAAATTTACTCCACTCAAATAGCCGAAGAAGTTTTTTTGTTATGGTATTAATTACAAATTTTAAAAATTTTATATGATTCTCCTGTAAAGTTGCAAAAATGTTGCTTAAACCAAAATTAAATAGTCTTTCACACGTCGACGTGGTTCGTTGAGTCAATTGCTGAAGCATTATTCTAAATTCCTTTATCAATAAACTTATGTTTTTTTATAACTTGAGTCTCCATTGTCTCTGTAAGATTAATGTTTCAAACTACGTACCCGGCAAACTAGGGAACAACTTCATTAGGAATTCCTTCTTTTTCGTGTCGCTGACTGTCGTGAAAACCTCACAATCCAAAGCGAGACAGATTGAAATGACGGCTTGACCTAATGCTCCGGCTCCTCCATTGATAAAAACTTTTCTTTTTCTCAATAATTCAGATTTAATTGCCTATTAACAAACATAAAAAATTGTAATTGCGTTTACCTTGACGTCGACAACGGTTATCCGTGACAATGAAAACCGTCAAAGACTCAAAACGTCCGGTAATAATAAAATGAAATTAATAAACGCGAGATTAAACCGTAAAAAGTGCTTTTAATTATGTCTACGACTCGCGGTTTTTTTTATGGCTTAAATAGGTGGACGAGCTCACAGCCCACCCGGTGCTATAAGTGGTTACTTAAGCCCATAAACATCTATAACGTAAATGCGCCACTCAGTTTGAGATATAAGTTCTAAGGGCTCAAGTATAGTTACAACGGCTGCCCCACTCTTCAAACCGAAACACATTATTGCTGCTTCACGGCAGAAATAGGCAGGGACCCGCGCGGACTCACAAGAGGTTCTACCACCAGTAAACAAATCCAAAGAAAATACAATGAAAACTGTTCTTTTGTCATTTATATCTCAACAGTGTCCCGTTGACTGCAGTTAGACTATCATAGATACGTAACTCTGAACCAGCTGATCTTTTTTGTACATTTTTGATGTTACTTATTCCTTTACTCAATAAGGCATTGTATTTATTTTGTAGCTGCTGTCAGTTTACAGACACTACATCTTGGGGTAAGCGGCCGTCACTCGTGAACTATTGTTCCCAACGTAAAATATGTCTACGTGCGTCATCTTGGTTACTACCACTTAAACCTCACAATCGTTTCCTTTATATAATGCTTTTATATAATGTGGAAATTGGTAACGATGAAGAATCTTATAAATTAGAATTTATTTTACCTAACTTTAAAATAAAGACAAAAAGTCCGATTAAAAGCTAACGTGATATTTCAGACTTACTAAACAATAATAAGCTTGTAGATATGGTAAAGGCACAGTGGCAGCGTCTTCGAGGGTCCAGTGTTCAGGTACCGGCCACGTTAGATCCGGGTCAGCTTCCACCAAAGTCGACAGAGCTCCTCCCTGTACTACACCCATTACCCTTTCACCCCTATAAATGGGAAAGTTAATATATTATTATTTAAAATTTTGGGCGACAATAACCTATTCTGAGAAATTCATATTGATAATGTAACAATGACCCAGGAAATCAAATAAAATGACTTTGATTGCAATAAAAAGTTTTCAAAATAATTAAAAAAGCGTACTGAAGTATCAACCTTGCTATAGAAGACGATGAACTAGCAATAATAATAAAAATACAGCAAAAATAAGCACGAGAGAAGATCATTTTTATTTACTTTGCTTGATCTTGTGAAATACAAGTGTAACTATCTATACTGCCATATGACAAATTTTAATGTTCTCATAATAACAGTTTTACCATCTTCCAGATTATTCAGGCTTTTTATGTTAGTTAAAAAGCTTAAAATTTACAAATTATAATTTTTGTCATCTTTGTCTCCACTATTTCCTAACAGCCTTGGCTTATCGATAATCAAGAGATAGTATCCAAAGTCTTTAATTCTAGTTAAAATTTGGGAAATTGCATGAACTATTAATTCCAGATAACTTACAGACTGTTAATACCACTGTAATCCATTCCAAATGATCTGTTGGACTTAGATGTGGTTCCAGCGGCATCTTGTGCATCTCTGTACGACGGGCTACTGTAGCAGACCTGACAAAGGTTTTGATTATTTTTATTTTATGATTGGAACGATTTTTTATTTAAGAGAACCATTACATTTTGCTCATTTTAGTATATTTTCTACCCACAAAGTGTTAAATTAAAATCCCATACAAAAATGTATAATACTTTTTTTGGATAATTTAAAAGTCCTTACGGCCAATTCGATGTAGTAAAATGTAGCAGGATAAAATAACATCTCTATCCATTTAAGTATGAAATTACCTGAATCAAGTTATTATTGGCCGGAGTAGATGATGCCTCAATCCAAGTCAGGCTGTTCAAGTCACCGGTAATAGCATTAGTTAAGTAAACGTTTTGGAAGTTCGAGTATGAATCATTGGACAAATAGTAGAAGCTGCCCCATACACCCTGGAAATAAATTAAAACATTTTCATAACATACAAACATTTTGCATCAGATTATGTTCTTGAAAAAACTAAATTATACCTTTTTTAAAACGTTGAAAGTCAAGTTCTTCCGTAGTTGTTCTTTGAACAGTAGATGCTCAGCATTAAATGATGGAACATGGTAGAAGTCGTCAACCAGTACTAAGCTTACATTATTTCTCGGTTGCTTACTTAGTTTCTTAACTAAACCTAAAAGTAGAGTAAAATAATGTCATTAAATTCAGTGTGTTATAATAGTAAAATAATTAATATTTTATCTACTTGGTGAAAACGTATGAAAACTAAAGATGAACTGTAGCGGTAGTCATCCTAGAAGAAAGGCTATTTGACAAAAATCTAAATCATCCTAACGACATTATCAAATTTAGTTTTGCAGATAGAAATACAAGTTCTAAACAACAAGGGATAAGATACAACAAACGTACAACCTCAAAGGCCCAGGAGCCAACAGACAGTTCAAGGGCAGCTGCTTCAAGTTTCCAATTATACAGAATCCGAACAATCACATTCACGTCGTCGGTCTACTGAGTAGCGATAGTCGCCCGGTGAAAGATCTTCCTAATGTTGTTTTTATATAAAGCAATAGATAAATTAAAAGACAGATATTTTTTTAAAAAAGATCTTACCGTAAAGTCCGCAATAGGGTTGTCTCTCTGAAATCAAAACGACCTTTCTTGATTTTTCGATTTCGTTCCTCAACCGTGATACCCAAGTGAAGTTTATGTCGTGATTGATAGGCATAAACGTAACATCAATATCCTCCGAGGTCTTGCGCAGCAAAACCAATATATGGTTCTGAACGGACATGGCTGATACAGTTGTGAAAAGAGAGTGATCCGGATTGATATTACTAATGTCTTCTTCCATGGATAGGATGAAACTATTCTGGCGTAGACTATCATGTATTTTCTTCATTTCCTGAAATAAAATATAATATATTTGTTACATTACAAGTAAGCCCTTTTTAGAATCTGAATTGCAACTCTGTAGGTTCTCAAGAGCCTACTTTTATTGTGGCTTAAGGAGAATGGTAAGAAATACATCAATCATTAAAAATCAATAATGTACATATTATAAAATATAATGATGGGATGAACATAGCATTTCTTATTTCTTACAATATTATATTAATAAACACTTAAGTCAATTATAGTTTAATATACATTATAACATATGACTTCAACGGTAAAATATCATAAAGTGAGATCCTGACAAAATTATTATTGCGAACTAAAATTTGAATAACGACAATCGCCAGTCTGTGAGATTAGAGAAATTTTATTGAAATGATTGTATCAACAACAAAAATTAATAGTAAATCTATTAAACAAGGCTAGAAGTAAAATCTTACCATTTCGTTTCCTAACAAATTAACAGTAATCAGGACATCTGCTCCGCTAACTGCTTTCAAATCTAATGATTCAACAGAAACAACGTCGAAATTAGCGCTTGCATGTGTTCTTGTCACTTCCTTGATGAGCTTTGAGATTTCGTGGTCTTCTGATCTCAAGCATTCGATCACATTGACTTCCTCGCCATTTACATTGTCACTTATGGTTCCAAAAGAGACTTGTAGCGCAGTCTTGAGCTATGAAATTCAATTTAAAATTATACTCTAACTCAAAATCAGAATATTCTGCGGCAATTTTCATAATTTTTTCTGCATTTAAATTCAATAAGCAGATTTTGAATTACTATGAAAAACATATGAAACTGTTTTGACTTTATACTTGATTGTATCATAGAGTATCTTATCAAGATTTAAAAAGTAAATTGAGAGCAATATAGACTTTGTATTGTTAATTAACAAAATTAATGAATTAGACAAAAAAAACCTAGTAATAGACACGGAATAAGTTATGATTGATAGCAGACCGTTAACAGATTGAAAAAAAATACTAACATCAACTACTCCAGTTACAAAGTATGGAACAAATACTCTAGATTGCATAACATCAGGTTCTTTTTCAACTGCTGGTTTATCGTTGAACGTTAGTCCAACTAATTCAACTCCACCACATCTGAAAGAGCAATCATATTGTATTACCATACTAACTGTTACAAATATTCTGAAATTCCAAAAATGAACCATGTTACTTTATTTCCCAGATCGAAAATAGTCATTGACCTAAAAGTGTGGTCATAATTGAAAATTGTTTAATCACTAGTCTCTGGAATCATATAATTCATGATTTATGATACTTGTAATGCGTAGTCATGACTACCACTATCACGATAAGTAGGTTTGTGTGCCCGCATAAGTAGGTAGGTACCAGTAATGTATTTTGATGGGAAGGATGGGACAGTTGTTGTACTATAAAAACGGAGTCTCTTATAACTCATTTTCTAAATGGGTGGCTGCATTAACGTTCTTTATTTCTATGGTCTATAGTCTATGGTAACCACTTTAGACCAGATGGGCCGTACACCCATCTAAGCACTACAAAAAGGCTTTAGTAATATCTTTGCGTATTGCAACTGACACTAAATCTTTTGATCGTTCTTATCAAACCTTACAATAATACTATTGAAATGAAGTACGAGACTATGCAAAATACGTTAAATTTAATTAATATTAATTTAAAAACAGTAGCATTACATTTAAATTTAATTTAGATTTTTATATGTCTGAATACTGTGAAATAACTTAGGATTTAGATAAAAGTTTTTAACACTCACTTTGTATAGTTGTAATGATCATAGATTTCAGCATTTATACAATTAACATTATCTAAAGCAATCATTTTAGCGTTCTTGTGTTCTTCAACATTGATGGACAGTTTCCTTATTATTGTCGGTACTGAAACACCGTCGTGGTCTTTAGCGAAAGCGTTTAATTGAATTAGACCATCAAGGAATGATATCCAGTCTTCTGACCACTTGATAATTCCTTTCTTACGGCTCGATGTAGTCGAGTGGATTGACTGAAATGCGTCGCTGAAAATACAAAACTTTTTAAATAATTTCAATTTCTTCCTTAATTTAAGAACTCTATATCTATACTAATATATAAATCTACAGTGGTTTTTATGGATGTTCCGTTATAACTACTGAACCATGCATCCGATTGACTTGAAACTTGATATCCATGTAGAAAATACATGTACTTAATGGATGGGCTAATATTTATATGAGTGTTGGACTCCCTAATAATAATGACAATAAATAATAATGTTAATTATAAATGCGCAGCCAAGCCGGCGAGTACGGCTAGTTTATTTATAAAATCGTCTTTGGGGCAGGTTAAGTTTATTTCATTCGTAGCTTGACCCAAAGTATACTTACCTATAGGAGTAGCCTCTCAAGTTCATTAGAGTGTAAACGTCTTTTGAATCCAGTGCAATATCATCTGTATCATCGCTTTGAGGGGGATTACGATCGGCGAAATCTTCCGTCACAGCTTCTTTTACAAAACCACTGACTATTTCAGTGTTTTCGTAACTCACCTAACATAAGATTAATATTAAAACACATAATAGTAACAATAAGATTAATATTAAAACACATAATAGTATCTACATTACAGTAACAGTATAAATAGTGATACTGCTTAAACAATCGTCGTGGCCTTAAGGAAAGACGCCCGATCTTCGAATCCTACAAGTTTTTTTACCATAAATTTTTTTTAAAGAGCCGAAATTTATTGAAGTTCAATTGTGTACTAGACAGTTAAGACCTCAAATCTCAAAGTCCATGGAGGCATTCACATTGCGAAGTCTATATATAGGCTGCGGTAACTACTTAGCATGAGACAGACGTATTTTGTTTTCATTGCTTGCTTTTATTGAATTTTTTTTTTTATGTAATATTATAGTATAGTGAGCATAATGTCATTTTCTAGATACGCTGCTTTAATATTGGATTCACATGAGATATTAAATAAAATATACTATTTTTTATATATTTCACATTTCATAGAGCATTAGACATATTGTCAGGATAAAATTGATTAATCTACGAACTAACCCCGAATCTAGCATTTCCTTTATGTATCATGAACGAAAATTTCAGTGTATCTTCATCCCTGATGGCTACTTCGCCCCGGAACTTAAGATCTTTGAATACAACAGACATATCCTTGTAGTTCTTCCCGTTGTACATGGCCAGGGTTTGCCAAACGTTCACTAGAAAAGCGGCTTCTGGTAGAACGCAGATTCCTGTTTACATTTTATTATTTGAATTAGTATGTGGACAGCATCTTGACTAACAGAATATAGAAATCGACTTCCAAACAAAATTCGTTACTCATTTTTCGAAGACATCTGTTGTATAATCTTATACCGTTAAACGAGCAATTCTTGTATATTAATATATTTATAATCTGAATCTCGAAAAGGGCTCCAACGATTTATTTGTGGAAATTACATTTTCTCCATGATATTCTTGAAGTGGTAATCCATTGTATTTTATGACAACTCCTTCATCCGTTTTTTATTTAACTTTTATTTTTTATGGTGTAGTAGTTTTTTAGAATTTCAATATTCAGAAATAATTTACCTTCTCTATTATGACCCCTGAAGTATTTGAAGTCATCGTCGTGGATTGACATGACGAATTCATAGCACGGAGCGGTCACTCTGTGCTTAGTGTTATAAATGGCTTGAGGCCTGAAAACAAAATCATATCCAATGAACAAGATATTTTTATTCCTACTGTAGCTAGACAAGAATACGGCTCATCTGATATTGAGCAGTCACTGTCACGTCGCAGATGTGAGTAACACCAGAGGCAGAATCCCTTCGCTATCTACCGTGCAGGGTTTTCCCATAGCCTTATTTGAAAAAGGACATTCCATAGCGTTCGAGAAGCACCGTCAAAGGACGTTCATTCCAAAGCCGAAAATGTAACATAACAAAAAATATATTTGAAAACGTACATCCGCTTCTAGCAATATTCATTTCTTTTACCACTTGAATTTTGGCTGTTTTGTAACCGTAGACCATTTCGATTACTGCCCTACTAGGCTTTCTTGAAAAGCTAATCTAATACCATGAAAAATATTAGTCGTCGTGCACTAACAAAATACAATTTCGAGCAAAAGCCCGTTTTGGTGGAAAATATTTCATCTGCAATACTACAAGCAATTATTCTAAAATTTACTAAAATAAACAAAAGACGTTCACGGAATTATGTGCCGGTTTTAAGTACTATTAGTATCCTCAAATCGCATATAATAATATCGTGATAATATTTTATGAAACTTTATATTTTTAAACGTACCAAGTTTCGCTATGTTCCCATTCAACCAGGTGCGACAGTAGAGGAGTCTCAGTAGACACAGGATACTCGATTTTTGGATATAGAGCACTGATTTTTGGGTTTAATCCCAATTCGTATAATCTAGAGAAATAAAGAATTTATTAATTTAAAATATTTCATAATTGCTAAACAGAAATGTTGCTCAGGGAAATAAAGTTGTCAGTTGAGCGTTGAGCCTGAAGAATTTGCAGCCATTTTTATTATTGGAATGGAAATTGGAATGGTATGGATTTTTTATTAATTTTGAATGGAAGCCATTTTTATTACATAGAAGGGTGAACAAACTCATGCTCCATGATCCATATGATCCATCTTTTGTTAAATTGATACTGGAGCTCGTAGACATCACAATCATGGAATCAAAGTTTCAATTCTAGTGTATTCCGAATATCTAACCCTTCAAATTAAGACGCAAGACTGCTTGGTGGTAAAAATAGGCAAAATGGCGGTGTTTAACCAGGTAGATTTAAAATTCTTCGTATCAACCAGGCTTGTCTGGTCTTAACATTTTATTACGTGGTTAGAACCCGTTTAATAATAGTATTCATGGTGTGGATAGCTGCAAAAGTTTTGAGCTATTCCTTCCAATTAATTCAAATCACTTACTTTCCAATTCCTTCCAGTAAAAATTTTACGGGATCAACATGTCCTCGTCTGGTCAGGGGAAGATGTTGACATTCCGGCATAGACCTCTTAAGGATCGCTTGTAATAATCCGTGAGGTGCAATCTCAATGACCAATGCATCTGATGGTATTAGCTTTGAAGTTTCTTCGAATAGTACTGGGTTCTAAGAAAATAAAATTAAAATTATTTTTGAGTAACACAAAATCTTAATGCAAAGCTAAAACAAACTAATAGCTAATTACAAATATTTAAAAAACTACAATGTGTTCGAAGAATTTCTACTTAACGTTAATCCATAAGAATATCAATAAAACACAATTAAAATCCAAGATTTGCATAAATAATATCTTGGAATCAAAAAAAAACATGGCAACACAAAATACTAACCAATAAATTATTAGTGTGATACTCGGCTGACGAGAACTTCGCTTTAGGATCATCCCAGTTTTCTTGTGGTACAGATGTAGATACCCACTTTTCACTCCGTGGCTTCGGGTCTTTGATGACATCACTCAAGTATTTTAAAAGGCCAGGACCTTTATAAACAAAATAATAATAATATGCAAGGTATATTCTACGAGTATACATATTTTTAGACTGCTATGTACTTAAAATTTTAACATTAAGAATTATAAATACAACGTATTAATTCAGTCTTATACTGAGTTTTGTTCCTTTCGGTCTTGTTAAATATAGCATCTAGTATTTATTTTATTTAAAATATTAGGTCCTTACATATGAAATTAGTGGTCTTACCACACACTGCACAACAAACAACCACTAGGTTAGATGGGCTACAATTGGAATCTCTGCGACATCCACCGTATTCCCCGGACCTTGCTCCAACAGATAACAATTTTTTCCGGAATTTGGACAACTTCTTACAAAGAAAAAAATTCAACTCCGATGCGGCAGTCCAAACCACCTTCAAAAAGTTTATTGATTCTTGCACCCATGGCTTTTTTAGTAAAAGGATCAATGAACTAAATAAGAGATGGCAAAAATGCATAGATAACAACGGTGCACACTTTGATTAATTAAATATATTTTACAAAAAAAAATGACTTCATATTCCTTCCGTACAAAACGCCAATTTCATATGTAAGGACCTAATACATGAGCATAGTTTATTTATTATAATCGGTAAGTAACACTTCAATATTTACCGCCATCAGCTATGTATCTCGAATGAAACGAGATGTTAGAGCAGGGAACTTCTTTGGCAAATATCCCTTTACTGGTGAGCTCAGAGATGAACTTCTTCATTGGTTCAGCGGGTCCTGATATTGTTGAAGAATCCGAACTATTGTGGCAAGCCACTTCGATTTCAGGCGGACAGAGTGGTAGGATCTGTAATATGTAAGGATATTTTAAAACCCTATTTTACTCGAGAGTGGAAAAAATAAAAGAAAACTAAGTACGCTTTTCTTGATACACTTTTGCATGCGTTTTCATCTGTTCCCTAACGCTTTCACATTTAGCATCGTATTTTGGAAACTACTTTGCTTTAAATAATGCGTCTCGATTTTACAAATAATCATTAAATTGGTCGTTGTATTTTTTTTTGTTTCATTTAATAGTTTTTGAAAAATTCGATTTTAATAGCAACGTTATTCATGGTTAGATTTGCCTATTACCGGTCCAACTGCTGTTACTTCCAGTGTTTTCACTAAAACCAAATCAATATTACCAAAACCATCACTTTTTATCATTTGTGTTAGGTACTAAGTCTCTAATACAAAACTGAATTTACTGCGAAGGCCTTTGAAAACTAAACAACTTTCTTGCTTGCCGCTTCAGCAATTATTATGTAAAGGTTGTAGATCTAGTCAGCTTCACTGCTTACTTACATTCTTATATCCCAGTCCAACGGCGGCCATGGACCCACGAATGAATGGTGTTTGCACAGAAACCAGACCACGGCTATACGCTGATAAAATCATCTCTTCTGCAGTGAAGCAACCGTCAGCGTAAGCACATCCTAATTCTCCCACACTGTGACCTGCCAATGTAAATGAGCAGTTGCAAAAAATATATTTTAAAAAATGTGTGGTGTCGTGGGACACCTGGTAGGGACGAAGTTCCTTATTATAAAATTTTTAATATTAAGTTCTATTCGAAGTATAAAGAAAATAAAACTGGAGTTTTGCAACAACCCCCGGTCATTCGGTAACGTGCGAACTTATTGTGGTACACTTCATTCACGGTTGTCTGCATAAGAGTTAGTGTATTGCGCAGACGAACGCTCTGAGATCGTGGTCAATGAACGATAAAAATATACGTTATTTTTTCTACGTTATTACAAAGTTAAGTCGTACGCTGTGTGCGTTACTAATAAAAATCTTACGTTACGGACATTTTTTCGCGGTTAGGGTACTCCTCCGCATGGTCCCATAAGGAAATTCGTTCCAAAAAACTTGTACGTGAATATGAATCTGTGTATAGATATTAACCAAATGCTCCTGTGTTGGTGTATAAAGTGAACAACATATTATAGAATATTCTGTTCATTAAGAATTTGAACTATTATAAGTTGCTTCATTAGTGTTTTGTTATTTCTTAGTATTGATTTTGTTTTAAGTTATTTAAGCAATTATAGCTTAATGCTTAACTGCAAATATTCACTTTTAATGATTACGTTTAATAGCAGTTTTTGCTGTATGCTATAAAAAATCATTCACTTACCAATGATGTGATCAGGAACTATTCCTATTTCTCTTAAGACATCGGTAAGTCCGATCTGGACCGCGGCAATTCCAACAAATGAATGGAGAATGTTGTCAAAGATAGTTTTATCTGGTTCACACAGGATACGGACGATATCAATACCCTTGGGCGCGAGAACTTTGTGGCATCTGGCGGTGAAAAGTAAAATATATTCATTTAAGAAAACCTTTCTGGCTAGTAGTGGCTGTGATAGTAATAAAATTAGAAAGCTTAACTAGTGTTGGGAATAGGAGATTAGTTAAAGCGTTTCTTTCATTTAAATTATTCCAAATTAGACTGTTAAGTTTGTTATTTATAGTGTTAAGAAAATTTATTAAAACTCTTGTTCTTCTTAGCCACAGTTAAAGTTTTGTGAAACTAAAGGTCGTTAAACATTAACAACGTCCACATTACAGCCATTGTTATTTCTCTTGTTCATTGTTAAGCACCATATATAACTTTTAATTTTTGCTAGTGATGTTTAGTAAAAAGTTGTAGTGTTATTACGTTCTATGAGATTATAGAGCAGAATGTAATTGTCACAATGCTCTGCTGATCAACTCGGTATGACAAACACTCAATTGTATTTTATTAATAAATTAGGAAATTAAACTAATTTAAATTAATTAGGAATTTACATATATTTTAATAAATTAGGAAATTAATTGATAAAATACAATTGAGTCTGATAAGTAGGAACTTATCAAACGAAAAAGCACGAGGGTTTTGTATCAGAACAAGGCGATATCAGTCGTATTTCACCTTAAGTCTACGGGTTGGATTCATCACAATATGTAGTTCCTTCGTAGTGAAAGATCTTTAAGAACAAGACCGATAAACCGCCAAGCTATCCCAGGATTGAATCAGGCGTAATCATATGATTACGAGAATATCTTACATATTATGCCACAGATGCTTCAGATAGCAATTCGAACTTACTTTTCAATAGCAGCAGCAAATACAGGAATCCTCATTAATTCAGCTCCCATACCAGCCCATTGGCTTCCCATTCCACTGTAGACGAACCACACCGGACGAGTAATACCTGGGCAGTACTCTATGCTTTCACTGAGGCAGACCGTTTCATTGTTCTCATTGTTTTCTAAAAAAAGATTATAGGCATGTTACAAATCGCACTGCAGCTTAATAGTTAAATATAATTTTTGGTTAATGATTTTATAAGTTGAAATACGGTTATTCATTCCTTAATTTAAAGTATATTGTATTGCTGTCGAAGAAAGATTTTTTTTTATGTTTGAGAGAATGCTGGTGGCCTAGAGGCCTTTTCAGTTTTACCAGGCCAGGTGGGCAAAGCAAGGGCTAAGCCAGGAGCAAGGGCTCAATGATTATTTATGTCCAATTGATGAAAGTCATCCTTTACTCTTTTTTTAGATTTGGTGGGTGGATGAGCTCACGGCCCACCTGATGTTAAGTGGTTACTAAAGCCCATAGACATCTATAATAATATTACAACCTAAATGCCACCACTCACTTCGAGACATGAGTTGTAAAGTTTCCTTTTTAACAGTACAACCATCCAGTCCAAATACTCATTTCTTTATAGATATTACTTATTCTTTTATTTCGTATATTAAATTATCTCATATAACATCTTTAACTGTTAAATAAATACTTCGATTTTTTTTGCTTAGAGGTTTCATTCGACTTTCGTTAGCTCTGGCAGTAACAACACCCTGATTTTAAATATCATTATTGATGTCCTCTTACTAATTAATTTAACTCTAAAATTGTATTTAAATAATAAAACCCTAATTAATTTAATGAAGACTGCTTGTGAAACGGAAGCCTGCACACCTATGTTGCCCACCGCGACGAAGACTTCGCTCTCAAAATCTCTCAATATGACAAGCGCTAAGTCAAGTGAAATATAAACTAACTGGCCCAACTACGTTAGTTAAATAAAGGTGATATACCAAGTAGTATGTATCCTCTGCACATATGTCCAGCTATCTCGTAATCATGGATGTCGTGTATCAGTGCAATTTGCTCGGCATCAACGGGTCTATTCTTTAGTGATTCGAAAATCTTCTCTACGCAGTTATTCTGTCTACCGGATGCTAGCACTAAATGAGGTATGCTGCTTTTGTAGCGTTGTAGGTCCTGAAATTAAAACAAAAGAAGATGGGGAATAAGTTGATTGAAAAGAGAAAAAGCGTTTTTTTTTTTATAATTATTATTGTTGATTTAATAAGAAGCTGTGTTGGTCTCTTTTAGTTTCAACATAAAATATTCAACTTAAGATATTAGGCTAGTATAATATTAAGGCTCCTTAAAATTTCAATAAGTTTTTTACTCCGAAAAAGGCATATCTATTCATGTACTAATGGCCTTACAGTAAAGTAATCAAGACCTTTGTTAAATATATTTGACGTTAAATGTCTGGGTTCCCGCATCTGTATATTTGCAACCTTAAATCGCAGACAACCTTAGCTTAGCCATTGAACGTGTAACGTTTATCTTGATTTATCGATAGTACGATTTGTAAGTGATGACAGATGTTATGTTCTAGAAATGATTAAGTGGACACATCGTTCACTGTCATGAGCGATGTCAGAAACTTTACAACATTGTCATTACACATATACATATCTATACTTCTATACTAATATATAAATCTGCAGAGGTTTTTACGGATGTTCCGTTATAACTACTGAACCATGCATCCGATTGACTTGAAACTTGGTATCCATGTAGAAAAATACATGCACTTAATGGATGGGCCAATATTTATATGAAAAATTGGACTCCCTACACCAGTTGCGGGGTCGTTAAAGAATCTTTGTGGGGGTGAGAAATAATAATGTTAATTTTAAGTGCCCAGCGAAGCGGACGGGTACAGCTAGTTATATTATAAACGTTATCAACACCCATGAAGCATATATTATGTAGCCTCTGGGTTATATCTTGCGTATATTTTCTTGTTCAAGGTAGTTTATGGGCTTAACATTTTTACTGCATTGATGGATGAACAGGCAAATGACCCAACTGGCGTTGAGTGGTTAGCGGACATATGAATAGCGTCACAACGTGAATGCCGTCAACTATCTTAAAGTCGAAGTGTCAATTCCATAACAGCTGTTTCGCCTTTCAAACCAAACTACTCCGCGGCATATAGGCGGTTGTATGTGGTACCCTTACGCCCATTTTCATATTATTAATCATAGTATTAGGTCGCGATTTATGAACATATTTACTAAAATGATCGACGGTTTGTTTACGGTAACAATAGCTGCATCATTCCATGACCAAGCCCCAGTTACTGCTGTTTAATGAATGCCCAAAACGCCGGGCCTCGATTCGCAAACTATGGAAAACATCTATCAAGGCTTTAACAAGCAAGAATTCCACATGACCACGACTGCTCTGCTGAGCAACCGACTATGATGTGGCATAATATGCAAGTTATACTCATAATCATATGATTACGCCTGATTCAATCCTGGGATAGCTTGGCTGTTTATCGGTCTTGTTCTTAAAGGTCTTTCACTGCTCTTTAATGTTATTATAAAAAATTATGTTAAGTTGTAAATGTATTACTTTATGCTTAAATTATTATTACCTTAGGTTTGAAGTGTCCCTTTAATAAGACATGCAAATTGACTCCACCAAAAGAGAACATGTTCAAAGCGGAAAAGCCTCTTTTGAAAGGAGAATTGTCAGTTAAAACCTGGACTCTCCCGTCGCGCACGGAATCAATTTGATCTTGTGGTTCGGAGTAATGTAAATTAGCTGGGAGTTTTCCCTCGTGGTATGCTAGACAGACCTAAAAACAGAATTCAAAATGAAAATTAATAAGTTAGTCAAATATCTTATTCTCATTTGATAATCATTTGGATTTGTTGTTGAAGAACGTCGTGAGAACGTATTCATTCGGGTGAATAAACTTTAACGACGATACTTCGGCCATCAAAAAATATCTAGGAATAAGTATCATAAGTCGCTCAATACATTTCAAAGTTTCCCATTCGATAATTGAGGTAACTTTATATATTTTATCAGAGGTCAAAGGATCTCAGCGTTATTATAAGATCAGTGAATACTGTAAGAATATACATATTTTTATCTTCTTTGGGGACTCAACTAAAAACGTTTTCTTATACACGCATTTTCTTTTGTATACAGTAATTTCATTAATTTATCACTATGACTCCTATCAGAGTTTCGGGAACTCCAAAATATTATTCTTGATCGGTAGCTGCATATTTTTGGAACGAAGTTCCTTATGGGACGATGGGGAAGGGTACCCTAACCGGGAAAAAAAGTCCGTAACGTAAGATTTTTATTAGTAATGCACACAGTGTACGACTTAACTTTGTAATAACGTACAAAAAATAACATATTTTTTTATCATTCATTGACCAAGATCTCAGAGCGTTCGTTTGCTCAATACACTTACTCTTGTGCAAACAACCGTGAATGAAGTGTACCACAATAAGTTCGCACGTTACCAAATGACCGTGTGTTGTTGCGAAATCTCCAGTTTTATTTTCTTTATACCTCGAATAGAACTTAAAATTAATATTTTTATAATAAGTAACTTCGTTCCTATCCGGTGTCCCACGACACTACACATCAATTTTTTTGTTAGTTTGACGTATTTTTTCACTAAGCCTTAACGGTATGACGGCGTTTCAAAAATGCTGTAAATTATTTCAGTTACCTTAGTAACAGCACAAACTCCAGAGGCCGCTTCACTTGACCCCATGTTTGACTTGACACATCCCACTTTGATAGTTTTATCATTAGCGAACACTTTACCGATTGCCTCAAGTTCTTTACCGTCGGCTTCAGCAATGGCTATAGAAAAAATAATGCTGTAAGTATCTACACTATTATATCAACACAACATGTAATGAAAGTAAAGTTGTGTATCACGCATTTAAACTTTCATGTGAAGCGTGAAGGTAGGTATAACAGTATGTGACGACTACATTTGTGACACCAAATCGACACACGATCCAACATCGATAAAGTATCAAAAAAATCATTTCAGACTGTTATGCATTTATGATCAACTGATATGATAGTCATCACTCCAATAAAACTGATATTTCAGCTCAATTTGGTATCTATGGATCATATATTTTAACGTAAGCCATTCAATTCTAATACCATTTTAATTATCTGTCTTACGAATCAGAGCTGCTACCTTTGTTTATCACTACCTCAAATCAGTATTGGAATTCGGATCTTAAGGGTAATAAATAAAAAAGCCCATTGAAATTTCAATTTCGAAATTTTGATATCTATGGTCTTTGGTAGAGTTAACATTTTCTTTTACATTTTGACATTCAACAAGTGTGTTTTTGATGACATCCAAGTTGAAATAAATGATTTTGAATTTGAATTTGAATTTCGTAAATCCGGAGGTTCACCCGCAACTTAATTAAAGTATTTCACGTACCAGCACCAGACGCTTCAATGTACTCCACGTCTTTAGGACAAACGTCGATTTCAGAGTAGAACGCTTCAAGGAATTCCTGTATCTCCTTCGGTTCACGGATTGGTAGAAATTCATCAGCATTTACGTTTGTACCGTAGTTAGTTTTCGCGTAATATACTTCTGAGTAGATCCTGGAAGTAAATGGGGTAATTGAGGCATTTTATTCAAGTTAAGATAATTATAATAAGTTTGTTTGACTATCAGTTGTTGTGGCCTTAAAACACACAAGGGGCCCCTGTACAAAGCGATGTGACTGTGCCGGTGTTGATTTTTTTCAGACAGACACCCATTTTTTTAATGAATTCAGGAAAATTAATTCAAGGCCCGCCTTGTGTTAAATTGTTACCAGAAAGCATAGAGACCCCAATGCTAGTACCATATAGCAACATGAAGCATGAGCTTGAAGTCTCAGTTGTTTTAGAAGGGAAGCTCTCCTACTCTACGAATCGGGACCCATGACGCATCTCAAGTCAGGTAGAGACGATGGCGACCATCTCTACAGTCTTATAGTATTCTCTATTACCAGTTGAAATAGTTCTTATTCTGACGACAAAATGCACATAAATTTGACATAACGTATTAACTAAAGTTCGTTAATTCGAATATTTAATTTTTCATGGTGAATTTATCTAGAAGAGTAACTAAAACTTCAGTTCAGAATCAGAAAACTTGAGCGAAACGCGTTCTGTACTTAGGGAAGTGAATTTCAAACGTCATAGAATTGTAAATGTCGCTTAGTATGTTAGTGGATGTTTGTCCACTTCACTGCTTCCTAAAGAGAACTGCGGTACAACCAAAATACTGTATGTAACAATTCCGAGACAAACAATAAATAGCTTTAAGAACTTAGTTTCAAAATTAGCGTACATTTTTGTTAAGCTCTAAATATTAAAATGTGTTGCAACGATATTCCGGATTCAAGGTATATCCTTAAAACCTTCGTATATAAAAAAATCGATTTTATAATAAAAATTATAGAAAAAGAACATTGTAAATTAATATTATGTAGGTTTGTTCAAATGTTTCGAATGTCTCTCAATATCATATTTAATGAAATCGTAAACAGACTCTGCGTTTATTTCTTTGGACTTTTGTGCGGGCTAATTTCCGCAAAGGTTTACCAATTTGATCGCGGCTTTGAGGTAAAGTTATGGGATCAGTTCGTGCAAACATTTAGATCTTTAAACCAAAGATAGACCATTGGACCGGCTATTAACTCATTGAATTCCCCAAACTCCCAATACGAATGATCTACCTATAGTTAAAAAATCGTGTTAAATCTAGGATACGCACTCATCTATATTGAGTGTTTGACGCGATTGCGTAATTACAATCATAATTGCACTCGCTCTATATTATTGTTACGCTGATAAGAGAGCCATCTATCGCCGAATAGTCGGACGAATATCGAAGGATCTAGAGCGCTCGAGAAGTACACCGCCATCTATTATCAGATAGCGAAAACACACATCGAAGCTACTTGACTTGTCCAGAATGTTCTTGATAAATCTAGGGATGTCGTATCAACTATAAAAGCGTTGCAGAGATGGCACGCAGTCAGTTAGTAGTCGGACTACTCGAAGCGAAACAGCTACGGATCACTTGAAGCGAAGCGAAAGAAGCAAATTGAGGATTTTAAAGTGTTCTGTATGTGTTCTAAGTGATAAATACAGTTTTAAGTTGTACTTTGGTGGAACATTAATTTATCCCGAACCCCAGCGAGTAACATTATTATGATTATCCTACCTCTTAGCATTCTTGGACTTTTGCAAGAATAGGACGCTGACTGCATCAGATCTAACATAGCCGTCTCCGTTCTTATCGAAGCATTTTGTTTTACCATCCAGACAAAGAAAACCAGCCCTGAAATAAAATTGTTTATCATATCAGTGAAAAAAATGAGTCGGTCTTAAATTAAATTTTACAGAATACCTCAGTTTAAAGAAGTCATTATTTAAACAATGATGATTGTTCAGAATTGAAGAAATTAATTTAAACGTGATCACTAACATGATAGAAATAAATAATAGTTTAAAAACTAACAAAATACGCTTTTATAGAAAATCCCACTAAAAATAGAAAATAAAACTTAATAAATTTTAATTAAAAATGTATGTAAGAAAAATAATTTTATTGTAAAAAAGCGGGTGCTTTTCAGGATATTATCAAAATAATTCTTCTACTCAGATCTGTTCACAAAATATTTATAACTACTGATACCATGCACATTGTATCAGTAGTACGTATCACACGCATGCATGCGTATTTTGTTGGTTTTTTTAAACTATTATTTATTTTTCATTTTTTAGTTAACTTTCAATTTTTTCAATTTTTTTTTAAATATTGAATTGTCATCGATCCTTAATAAGTATACCAAATTTCGAGGTAATCCGACGTTTTGAAGGGGTTCAAAATCATGTTCAAAGATTCCGTTACATACTAACATACATACACCTGGAGCTAATAAAAGCGTTTAAAAAAGAAAAGCATCAAAATAGTTACCTCTTACAATTCAAAGTAACATTCGGATGAGCGCAGAGGTTACATCCACCCACAATAGCTGCCTCGCATTGACCCGTGCTCATGCATCTATAGGCGTGCTCTAAGCACGACATAGAGCTGGCGCAAGCCGCATCCAGGGCATAAGATGGGCCCTTCCCATCAATCCAGTAGGAGATTCGGTTCGCATACATAGCTTTGTTGCCTCTGAAAATGATTGTGTGAATGAAAATATATTTTTACTTATTTATTTCTTAGTAAGATGAATGAGTTATTTTACTGGTGGGAGGACCTCTTGTGAGTCCGCGCGGGTAGGTACCACCACCCCGCCTATTTCTGCCGTGAAGCAGTAATGCGTTTCGGTTTGAAGGATGGGGCAGCCGTTGTAACTATACTGAGACCTTAGAACTAATATCTCAAGGTGGGTGGCGCATTTACGTCGTAGATGTCTATGGGCTCCAGTAACCACTTAACACCAGGTGGGCTATGAGCTCGTCCCAGCCCATCTAAGCAATAAATAAATAAAAGAGTTCATCCGTGAGTTCACGGTCTTCTGTTAATATCGGTTCCGCTGTCGTATCTAAATCTTAAATTAATTGACTGACTCGGCGCAGTAAATAGGCGTAATTGATTACTGCGCTAAGACGTGGGTTCGATTCCCACATTAAGCAAGCATTCGGGTAATCTTTGTCTGAAGTGTTTATTATTTATTCATGTATATATTTGAAAGTATGTACATCATTTAGAAATTTACCATACAATAGATGATTAGAACAACAAAAAACTCCCTAATTTGGTGTTTTTTAAGTCGTTGTAATTTTGTAAAATTTGTTTTTCAAATTCATTCTATTATAATTCCGTAAAAGCATGTTCATTGAATCGAAATTGCCTATTGTTTTTTAAAATTGACGGTGAATTTTTCGACAGTCATTGTTATTGTTGTGTTTTGGTGGTTCAAGATAGAGGTGATAGGGTGATTCCGCCGGGATGTTGGGTTATGATCGGATTGGTTGGGTTGGGGTTTTTTCTTCAGCCATTTGATACCTAATTCGAATTTCTCATTAGATTCACTCTTCTTGACAGTACGAAAAATAAATAAAAATCACACATTTTCCTAATTAGAATTTGTAATTATCTTCTTTAAAATTTAAACTTTTAATAATACCAACCAGATACAAATAGTATAGCCAAAGAGATTTTTTTACAAGTTCATACATACTATGATGCGAAAAGACTTTTTCCCCAACCTATTATTCTGGGTATAGGCCTCCTCTTTTTATGCCATAATGTTCGATCGCCTGCCATTCTTATCCACGTACTGATTATTTGTTTTTATTCTCTTTTTTGTTCCAATTGGATATTAAATTTTTAAAACATATTTTTAAATACATTACTAGGTCTGTTTACATTTTAACGAATTACAAAGATTGCATTGTTCATCGAAATATTTCTCCGCATGCTATATTTATGTATACCTTATGAAAAACTAGAGCCGTGAATCAGAGCGAAACAAAAGTAAACCTGAAAGTAAATCCTATGAAATCCTTCCACGAAATACATAAAAAAATAACAATTTTAGTGCAATCTGTGTGTCTGTGAACTGGGTTCCGTATTGATGACCATATTAAAATTTGTGGAACGAGTCTCTATCGCCATCTCATCTATTTAAGACATTTTTAATGATTAACCATCTGTTTTTAGACAAAATACAGTCAATACACTACAGAATAAATTATATTTTGCCACGTAGATAGGATACAAACAAAAATTTGTTAAATCAACAGCAAATACCAAACGATGTGTAAAGGCCCGTGACTCGGTAACCACTAATAGCTAATCGGTAACCGTTAAGCCGTAACTAACTCGGTATCCGCTAAACCTAGTGCGAACTATTTTTCATTAAATTAGATAAATAAGTGCGATTCAGAGAAATATACAAACAATATTTGATTATAATTAAACAAATATTGCGTGATCAACAATTTTAATTAGGTATATATATTTTTTAACCGATGTTGTGGTTTTAGTATTCTTTGTTTATTTTTATTCGATTTGAGCTACAAATTATAGTTAAAAATTCGTTAACAACCACAATTCATTAGACGAAGTTCATTTGGTAAGACGCGTGGATCATCTACCAAGCTTCAACAAAAGATACAAAACAATGCAAACTCTTCAATAAAACTTAGATCAGTCTCACATAAATATTTCAAAGCGATCCCTCAAACAGCTTTCAAGTTTCGCACGGAAGCTCCACGATTCCGTCAAGGAACTCCAAAAAAGCTCGTAAAACGAAACTATCTCAAATGAATACCGCCGATCCGTTCTCATATCTCAGATTTATTGTTTCCCATCAAATATAAAAAGTTGCTAAGGCACTGCCTCCGAGAGATAAATGAAAGTATACATCAATATATCAGAGCTTTGGCACGTCTGATAGGTTTCACTGATGGCGAATATGTAGAAAATCACGCCTAGTTTAGCCTACAGCTATTTAGTGGTAGACGCCTCTTTGATGGGAGATAAAATCATGCTTAAGTAGTTCATTAGAGTCATGACCAGTTTGACGATGGCATAGTCAGCTCTGGATGCTTAGCGTTATTGCAATAGTCATTGTAATAATGACGTAGTAGTAGTAGAGGTAGTCTTAACGACTTTTTACAGATCAAAGAGCCATCTTTTGAGCCTGCTCAGGTAGGTACCACCAGCCTGTACTGGTGGTAGGACCTCTTGTGAGTCCGCGCGGGTAGGTACCACCACTCTGCCTATTTCTGCCGTGAAGCAGTAATGCGTTTCGGTTTGAAGGGTGTGGCAGCCGTTGTAACTATACTTGAGACTTTAGAACTTATATCCCAAGGTGGGTGGCGCATTTACGTTGTAGATGTCTATGGGCTCCAGTAACCACTGAACACCAAGTGAGCTGTGAGCTCGTCCAACCATCTAAGCAATAAAAAAAGTGAAAAAAAACTGAAAAACTGAAAGAATCACCTAACAAATAGTTAAAAAGCCCGTTTACAAGATAAAGCTAGCTTAACTTTTAATTTTTGACTTTGATCAATAAATACTACATTTATAAAAATTAATTAAATGAAAGTGTGTGAGTTTCATACTTAAATAAAATACCACATTTTAGCCAACATAATCTAAAATGAACTTATCAACGAATGATAAATCCGTGATGTGGTTTCTGGAAAGCCGTCACATCCAAACCTCGTTAAAGTAAGTAAGATCTAAAACGACTTTACAAGTTTGTATACGAATCTCCAAACTTCAAGAGTAATGGAACTAGTTCAAGAAGATGTTTTGTGATCGGAACTGCATGTTCACTTCGCATTCGTGTTCAATGTAAACCTAATTATAAGTTCGCTTGTTTAATTGGCTCGACTTGTGCTTGCTACCGGTTGAAAATAACCAGTGCATATAATGGCGTAATACTACTTTTTGCCTTTGTTTTTTTTTTACAATCTATATCTATATATAGGTATATAAAAATGAATTGCTTTTCGTTAGTCTCACTAAAACTCGAGAAAGTCTGGACCGATTTGATTAATTTTGGTCTTGAATTACTTGTGGAAGTCCAGAGAAGATTTAAAAGGTAAATAAATATGAAAATACTCGGAATGAAATAAAAATAACAATTTTGTTTTACTTTGATGTGTCCTCCGTCGGATGGATTCCTTTTGTTTGTTTTAAATTTATTTTATACAAAAGTTTAGGTTTTTTTTTATCGATGAAGGCACTACGAATTCTGCCGGGTCAGCTAGTAAAATATTTTTATTTTTATTTTACACTTTTCTTATTTCAAATGTATTTAAATTTATTTTCTATTTATTAGTCGGATTTTCTATAAAAGCGTATTTTTAGTTGTTAAACTATTGTTTATTTTCATTTTTTAATTTAGTAGCATTATGTATCATAAATTATTCATAATTTTAAAATCATGCAAATACAACAGTTTCCAATTTGCTATGTGAAAAAAGAAGGTGCTCAAATGAATTTGTTGTTTTGACTGCCGAAAGTAAATAACGGGTCTAACTGCTTAGCATTTTGAATTGTCATCAGTCCCTGATAAGGACACTAAATTTCGGGTTAATCCGATGTTTTGAAGGGGGTCAAAATCATGTTCAAAGATTCCGTTAGATACGTATAAAGTCAATAAAGGCGTATTAAAAACACGTTCTTATAGAAAATCCAACTAAAAAATAGGAAATATTTTTTTTAAAAAAAAAAAGCGCGGTTTACTTTTTAAGATATTATCAAAATGATAATTCTTCTACTCACTCCACGCTTTGTTTACAATAAATGTATATAAATAAATATACAGTCCCAGTACTTCAATGCATACCTACACGAAAGGTACAGACATGATATAACAACTTTCGCACGAAATCCGTGACCGATATTATATTATTTTAGGTCTTTTATTTAAAAATAAAAAAAATAAAAACTTAAGATTACTTTACTAGATATTAAGTTAGAAATAGTAACTAAGCCGTCCTACGAGAAAAGTCGCGAGGAGTTACATGTATAAATCCAAAGATAAGATACTGGAACACATGGAAAAACAAAGTTAATATAATTATAATTCAGGTGATAGGCAAAAATCGCATAAAAAATGCGTATTTCAATATACAGATTCTACAGCTCTACATATGTTTATGTAATGTAGAGATAAAATAAACAATTATATTGTAATAGAAAAGCCCTCCTCGCCCGAAGCCAGTTTAAATGGCTTCCAAATTATATTTGCTTTAACTAAATTTGTATAAGACTAGCGTAACATTGCCGAGGGTTGACTATATTATTTCCATATACAAAAATGAATAGCTAAAATTTTAAGTTAAGTAGTTTCTTTCATGCTTTGCAGTCGAGGACTTGTTTATATGAACAAGGTCATCGTCGTGTCCTTGACTTGTCAATGTTCATGACCGACAGTAGCGACTTGACATCAGGCGGGCCATTGGCTCAAGCCAAAGAGATGCCGTAATAAGAGTACATATATTAATATTTTGACTGATTACCGATCAATTGATAACAATATTGTCAAAGGACATTGTTTGAAAATAGAGGCCCAATATATTTTGGTGTGACCACAGGTTTGGCAGATATATTTATAACCACTAACAAGACTACATGTGGTAGGTAGTCCTTCACGAAAAAAGATTAGAGATATTTTATAATCGTTAGCACGAGGTCTGATTCGATTCCTCATACAACTTTCCTGGGCTCTATGACCTACAATAGCCGATAATTAATTCTTACTCTTAAAAGCATTTCCTTTTGTGGGTGGGTATACTGTTAATTATGCTTGACAGGGAAAAAAACTAAAGACATATTCTTAATTAAAATAGTTGTCAGTGGGACTTATCATTTCAGCTATGTCAAAGGGGAATGACTTCCCCATAAGTCAAGTGGACAAGGGTAAGATTTACGTGCTCCGTCTGACGTTTTTATTCTTGTTATTTGGATCCTTAAGAACAATGATTGCCTACGTGAATGACGAGTTTACATAACTGATTAAAGTAAATCATTGACAGCCTTTCGAAAAGAGGATGCCAGTGTCAAAATTCCTAACATTGAACAACGAAGAAGACATGTGGTAAAACCGTAATCTTGCTCGTGACAATTTCTAAAATCTTGCGATCCAATAACATATTTTACTTTAGAATATTTAAAAACGCTACCTGCCTACGCTACCTGTTTTTCTGAGCTTTTAATCGTAAATACACTTTTGTGGGTATGGATTTGAATTACTGGTTCATTATCACGTACGTTGGGGCGACCAAAGTCTGCCTACACACCCGATTCTCGCCGAAACTGCTCGTGTACCCAATTATATGTATAGCTGAATGATTAACTAAGTAATTTAAATTCAAAATTAAATGGACACCATGGCTTTTACATTACTAGCTTTTGTTATAAAAAATATTTATGAATTGTCAAAAAAATGTACCACCATTTTTATTTTATTTGTGGTCAAAAAAAGTTACTACACTGACTGACTGAGTATCTGACTGAGCTAATGTATTTTAATTGTTTACATTGGACGTTAAAGTCAGACTACACTTAGTCATTACCTTGTAAGCTTAATAAAACTAGCAGCCCTTGTAACAGTTCTCTAACCATCCTAGAACAGTTTTTAGACGAATTGTCCTTTTTTTATGTCATGAAAATTTTAACTAACTTTTTCAATGTACATCCCATAAAATATTATATTTTATCATAAATAAACTATTCGTTACCTTTAATAGAAAAATTAGTTTCCTATATTATGGTGACGCAAAGGGCTAACAGGGTAATTTGAAATCGCTCTTACTAAAATAAAGACTGAACTAAAACTAATGTAGTGAAACTAGTAATTCCTAACATGTTTACAAAAAAAAAATTTGCAATAGTAATTTTTCCCTGCCATTAATGCTGCATATACAAATAATACAGAGGAACAAAATTCACAATTTCATCTGAAACGGAATGCATTTATTTGCCTACCGTTTTCACTTTTATCCAGTTTATGTAAGACAAGCGGCCCGCTCCGGCTCCGCTCGGGTCTTTAACAAAAATTTCAACAATATTTGACGTTGTTTTATTTTTAAAATAAAAGAACACTTATTGCGGCATAACTATAATAGTTAGACATATACTATCGTGACACTTTTTGTAAATAATAATGTGTTCTACAAAGTCGTAGTACATTATTTTATTCTATCATCAATAGTATTCGCAGGGCACGCGATGTAAAGAATATTTTAGGTAATTTTTTACACTTTGGGTTACATTATTGGAGTTTTACTAAGGATCCCTAATATTTCAAAAAAGATTATATATAGCCTATGTCACTCGGGGATAGTGTAGCTTCCAAATAGTAAAAGAATTTTTCAAATCGGTTCAGTAGCCTATTCAATACAAACAAACAAACAATTCTTTAGAATATTAGTATAGATTATAAGAATGCTTAGTTTTGTTAGTTAAGTAATATTATTTTCTGGTTCTTGGCCAAACACTGTTTCGGCTTTGGAAAAGTTTACCAATTTTGTATCTAGAACATTTAAAATCCTTCTCTAAATATCACTATACTACAAAACATTCGTCTAAAACTCATAAAATAATGATTAGATAAATATCCGGTAAATTTTAATTGGTGTGGTTAACCCTTTAGAGTGCAGCTCCCCGCTTCGACCAGACTAACGTAGTTACAGACTGCTAAATGCGTCTAAATTTCGTTTCCAAAATAATTTACTGGAAATCAAATTAAGCCGTAGTAACCAAGTTTAACAATATTCTCAAATTGAATTTGGTTGTAAATGAATAATTAAAATAAACGAATTTGTCTAAGCTTTTAGTTGATAAAACATTTTAAAAGGTGGTTTTGAGTTCGGTCACTTGATTCAGCGATTTTGTTCTCAATGCCCGCCTATTTCCGCCGTGAAGCAGTAATGCGTTTCGGTTTGAAGGGCGGGGCAGCCGTTGTAACTATACTTGAGACCTTAGAACTTTTGTCTCAAGGTGGGTGGCGCATTTACGTCGTAGATGTCTATGGGCTCCAGTAACCACTTGACATAAGGTGAGCTGTGAGCTCGTCCACCCACCTAAGCAGTAAAAAAAAAATCGTAGTAATCAGAGACCACAATATTTGTAACAATATTATATTAAATTGTGAATACCTCTATAAATAATGACAGTATGTAAAAAGTGATACCACCTCTACTAGCATATAAACTAGGTGTACTTTGTCTTGGTCTCAATATTTATCACAATTTTTTGTCCTATAACTCACCCAGTTATACCGAAGCCATTTCGTTGAATGTTTTCATAGATAATCATCTTCTCCGATTCAGAGAACGCGGCTCCGATGAAAACTCCGACTTTTTTACCATAAAGTTGAACAGGGTTGATACCTATGGAGGAATATATTACAATAGTATAGTTGATGTACAAAATAATATGTGGGTATTGTGTTGCTTTTGTTTTTTTGTAACTGAAATTTCTAAATTTTTCTTCTCTGTTCACTTTCTACATATACATATGTGATTTTGATTGTGAAAACATATTAGGTTATTGTTTTAGCTATATTTTTTTAAAATATTATATGTTTGTATTGTACTGTTTGTTTCCCAAATAAATAAATTAATTAATTAATGTTACTTACAACAAAATATTTATTTTATTGCACTTAAGACATTATGTAAAAAATTCAATTAGTATATTTTAAATTACATTATTATAAACTCAATATACATGTATTAATTTATCATTATAAATATACATTTTTTTATTTTACAGAAAGTAATTTTTTTTAAAGATAAATAAATGTAATATTATGTTTGATGGTTGTGGTCAATTACTTTTTCGTGTAGACCAAAATATGATTCAATTAAAAACTGAACTGTATTTAATACTAGATAGATACAAACCGGCGTCATATATAGCGCTGTACGCGTGCTCCAATAGTTTTCTACTCATAGGTTCCATTGTGCAGGCCTGCTTATAGTGGACCCTGAAGAATTGGGCGTCGAACTTGCCCATGCCTTTGACCTTGCCCAGGTGCTTCGGAATTTCAGGGTGGTTGAAGACCCAACGAGAGTCCTCTTGTGTTACCATGTCCACCTTTTCAGGATTAAAGAAGGGTCTGTTAGTTTGACTTACTTTGAGGAGTTTCTAGACGAGTTCTCTGCTTACTGATGATCAGGCACAATTACGCATATAATTTAAATGCCTTTGTTTAATTCGAGTTAAGATTTTATGAACAGAACATTAAAACAGTAGCTCTATTGCCTTGTAATTTACTAGAAAAAATAAAAATAGAATGGAACACCTTTAGACACGTCTCCAGAAGTACTGAACGAATTTTCATCTATTGGTATATTAATAGAGATAGGATTAATATGCAGTAAGAATGTGGTTTCATTAAAATAAGAGATCTCAAATAACTATAACTATACTGAGACCTTACAACTTATATCTCAAGGTGGGTGGCGCGTTTACGTTGTAGATGTCTATGGGCTCCAGTAACCACTTAACACCAGGTGGGCTGTGAGGTCGTCCACCGATATAAGCAATAAAAAATAAAATAAAAAAATTACACCTACTTACAGATTATTTCAAACAGGTAATTTTTTTAAACGTGTGCTACTAAACCTTAGACTGCAAATAATGTTTTTAGACGAAAATAACTCTGCCTATCTGTTTAGTTTTCACGTGAATACCACCTTAATGAAAGTTTTCCTTTTAGCTGCTAATCTGCTAAATACTTTTTGGTAGGCAGCAGCTTGGCAATGCTCATGTCCATGGGCGATGGTAATCACTCATCATGAAGTGGCCCGTATGCTCGTCTGCCTACAAGCCACTGCAAGGGCAATAAAAAAATCTATGTATGAAAATGTACATACCTTATTGAAAAGGTTATTCTTAAATTCCAAAACGCTATCGGATTTCGGAAAGATACCAGACATGCCGCTGATGACCACTTCCTCTCCTGTCAGCGGTTTCGGGGCCGATCCATCGTCTTTAACTTCCGGAGGGTTCACCATAGTTCTTTGAGCAGACGGTGCCATTGCAGTGTTTGGTTTTCAATTCCAAGTATTACTGAGCTGATAGTGGTAACCAACTATTTTACTATTTGAATTTTTTGGCTATTTATATAAAAGATAGAGTGGGTGATTCTAATTCTACATCTAATTAGTTAAAAGAAAGTTTGTTGACTCCGAGAGCGAGGTTCCGTACTAAAACAAATTTACAAGGATATTGAGTTTGTTACTCACTTTCTATTATTACCATTGTTTTTTTATTTGTAATGTCTGTTGTTTGTTTAGTTATTTAGGCAAATTTTTGAAGCTAAATTAGACTGTTTTTTCTCTTATCATACAAAATAGAATTTTCACATGTTCGATCAGTTTCAATGACAATGTATCTTTATGGAAATCATGATACGAATTGATATTTAGGGGCAGCTGCAAATAAAGGAAGTTTTGAAATGTCAACTACACAGACCCAATTTTAGTAGACGCATTTTATTAAGATAGTCGGTTTTAAGTTTTACTGCACTAAGAGCTGATAAGACAAGTCTGCAATAGTTAGCAGCATAGACACCAAATTTTGGATACGAATTCATTGATAAGCCTTTATAATAAGTGTCATCATGACGTATTGTCCTCAGGATTGGGTTTGGAGTGGAAGCAAACGCAGCACGGCTACAATGTGTTGCTTTTTCTTGTTTTTGTATAGTAGACCAAACATTTATTGAAACTAAAACGAATGAAAATTAGACACTCGTGGTTAAAGAAATTTGGCCGTGAAATTGAAATAACACAAGCATTATCAACATTCAGTGCTGGATGTATACCTTCTCCAAGATACGCCTCAATTGGACCTCCGTGGCCGCAATCAGCATATTCTTGGGATGGCATATAATTCACGTATTAATATATTTTTTTGTGTCCAGGGACTTAATATGACAGATATTATTTTGCCTATGGTATTATAGAAAAAATATTTCTTTCTGATTTTTGGATCCCCAAATTACCCTAATCAAACAAAAAACAAAATTCTATGTTAAGTACTTCTAACGGGGCATTGTTTCCGGTTAATGCCATGTTTTTGGTGTTACATTATTCAATATGTCTGATACCTCTAAAGAAATTACACCTATCGGGTTTAACAATGTTTTTAACCTTTGCTTTGATTGATTATATAGATGGTGTGGGTCTGTAGACTGGAATCGTACCCATTATGGTGCTTGCTATTCAACCTAAGTATAATCTAAATGAAATGACATGAAATGGATTTTTTTTTATTGCTTAGATGGGTGGATGAGCTCACAGCCCACCTGATATTAAGTGGTTACTGGAGCCCATAGACATCTGCAACGTAAATGCGCCACCCACCTTGAGATATAAGTTCTAAGGTCTCAGTATAGTTACAACGGCTGCCCCACCCTTCAAACCGAAACGCATTACTGCTTCACGGCAAAAATAGGCAGGGCTTGTGAGTCCGCACGGGTAGGTACCACCGTACCTACCCGTGCGGACTCACAAGAGGTCCTACCACCAGTAATTACGCAAATTATAATTTTGCGGGTTTTGATTTTTACTACACGATGTTATTCCTTCACCGTGGAAGTCAATCGTGAACAATTGTTAAGTACGTATTTCATTAGAAAAATTGGTACCCGCCTGCGGGATTCGAACATCGGTGCATCGCTAGATACGAATGCACCGGACGTCTTATCCTTTAGGCCACGACGACAACTAAATTTAAAATTGAAATCGCGTATTTAGGTTATCTCCTGCCCTTGGAAATAACAGCTAAGCTGTTTAGGCTGGAATTTGAAACCAGAATTACGTGAACCAACTGTTAACATAATTCTCGTTTCCTGCCTTTCAAATTAGCACATAACATTTTTTATCTTTTGCTATCGTCACGACATCAGGAATGTTAGTTCTTGACTTTCATTTCAAAGAATTTTCCGGGCTGAAAGTTTACATTTTGTGATGTAGAGCGTTTTTAGCACCATCATTACAATTTCTTTTTAAGTGTCTGTCTATATCCTACTTCTGCCTTCTAGCATATATTTTTTTATTGCTTAGATGGGTGGACCAGCTCACAGCCCACCTGGTGTTAAGTGGTTACTGGAACCCATAGACATCTATGACGTAAATGCGCCACCCACCTTGAGACATCAGTTCTAAGGTCTCAGTATAGTTACGACGGCTGCCCCACCCTTCAAACCGAAACGCATTACTGCTTCACCGCAGAAATAGGCAGAGCGGTGGTACCTACACGCGCGGACTCACAAGAGGTCCCACCACCAGCATTCATTGATTCTGGTTTAATATTTGGAACAGCCAATACAAAAAACAAACGCACTAGGAGAGTATACTGATCTCATATCAGTATGCTTCAAGAAACAGATCTTAATGTAATTTTTTTTTTATTGCCCTTGTAGGCAGACTAGCATACGGCCCACCTGATGGTGAGTGGTTACCGTCGCCCACGGACTTCAGCAATGCCAGGGGCAGAGCCAAGCCGCTGCCTACCGTATAGGATACATATGTCACATGGGGCATATTTAAAAAACTTCAGATACGAGCTAGAACAATCAACTATTTCATTAATTTCATTCAACCCGAGTTCAAAGACATTCTCTTCAAAAGAAAACCAAACAATAGCACTATATTTAAATAAAGAGTGTGATACGATTTCGTACAAATAAATGATGACTATTTTTGTTTTGTCTGAACCCAATGTTTATTTTTTCTATTCGGCGTCCAAAAAATTTTATTCACATTGAAAATGTTTAATGAAATTTTCTCAAAATTATGATGCATTAAGGGCGAATGTAAATCATATATTCTTTGTAAAAAAAATCGGTTATCTGTAAAGTCGGCTTACGACGATAGTTTGTTGTGTTTGTGACGATAGTTGAACGTGACAACGCCATAAGAAAATCAGAGAAAATCGCCTCAGAGCGAGGTAACGCCGCATGAGTCATGTTTTTTCGTGCGTGCAGCCGGCTCCATCGAATTATAAGACGTTGTCACGACAAAAGTTAGTAACGATGCTGGTATCTAATATAAAGAACAGTTGAGCAATTCCTGATATTCAGATATTCGTAACTAGATTTTTGAAAGCATCTTCCACGTGAATCGCCGTCCTCAAGTATTGGTCACGTCGCACTACAGTATTATGCTCAGTCCCTGCGTCATACAATGGCCAGACGAAACCCTGCATAGACTGTCAGTGACAATCATCATATTTAAATGTTTAACTACCAAAATTCTCCAATTATTACCAAGAACAAGACCTGGCTGTATGGACTAAATACCTTTACTTTTCCCATTAGGGATAAATTAATATCATCATCATCATTTAAATGTTTAATAAACCGTTTACCCATCGTTGTAAAAAAGCAGTACTATATATGGCTTTAATTAACGGAAAAGATTTTAATTAAACATACACAATAGACAAAAACCCTTAATATTTTCATAATATTTTGTAGCTAACGTGTGTGAAAATAGATACGTGAAAAATTTGTAATATGTAAACTACTGTACAGTGGTTTGTGAAGTTTTTTTCTTTCTTGCTTAGATGGGTGGACGAGCTCACAGCCCACCTGGTGTTAAGTGGTTACTGGAGCCCATAGACATCTACGACGTAAATGCGCCATCCATCTTGAGATATAAGATCTAAGGTCTCAAGTATAGTTACAACAGCTACCCAACCCTTCAAACCAAGAATAAAAAAAAATATATATATATATTTTGGAGGATCCCTAAATTAGGTCAGACACCGTACATTGAACCTTTTAATTTTAATGACCTTTCATTGTATCTTTCCTCCGCTACCCGGAATACCAATAATAACTACCAAGCTTCATGACAATAAAAATAATGTCTAGTCATTTCCTTTTTATCTATGGTTCTCGATGTGAAATTTGTGTGCGATATGTGTAGCGAAATAAGTTTGTTTGCTGAGTTTTTAATGCTAGGTATCCTACGTGTTGTTTTAGGATGTTGCCATCATGTAAGAGTGAGAGATAAGACAATTATTTATTCGTTATGTTACGTTCATAGAATTTTAATTTATAAACTTTAAAAATAACTAAAATGATTGTAGCCCGGTATGACAATAGAATTTTTAACTAACATTAGGATATTATCATTATAAGTTATATCTAGCTTCCGATACGGTGACCAACTTCCCTCGTTTGTTGAGAAACTTCAGATATCATACTAGAGTTTACCGATAGAGAAATGAAGTAAAACAAGCCGTTTTCTAATACCTTGATCCGTAGTATTTTTCCTAGAAGTTCCACAACTAGTAGAAAATATCTAAGGCAATAAAATATTCAAGGAAAACAGGATGATCCCAATCAGACGTACTGGCGAATAGTGTTTTAATCTAGACGTCCAATACTATTGGATACATCAAGCCGATAAACCGTAAGAATCTATCCGGTCACGTGGCATAGGAAACATAAAACAGCAGTAAAAAACCACTCAGCATGAATAGTTGCGGTTGCTTTGCGGACCTCGTGATCCCTGGACGTTATCGACAAATTTACTTTATGTTACTACTGATTGTTCTATCTCAAATCGATCGAGGACGGATTAATGGGTTCACTCAGTCGACTTGGAATGAAATTGTTTTTGTTTAATCAAAATTAATTTTACGATTCGTCCGTGACCACGAAAAGCTGTGAGTTATTCGAAACTTCGCCAATAAAATCGATGGGTAAAAAGCGTTTATATAATTTGGAAAATAAAATATCGTAACAAAAAAAACTTCTTCAGCTATTATTAGAATGGGGTAAATTTAATTGAAGTTCAATTAAAAACATCGGATTATTGATGCCAATACCAAATAAAACGGACCTTTAATTACAAAAAAATGTCGCGTGTTAAGCGTAATGTCACTTAAACCTACTAGCCTTTCTCCCCTCGATATAATAACAAGGAAAAACATGAGCTTAAACCTGTAAATGTAGTTTTTTTTTTTCTTTCTCATTTATTACCTCTTACGTATTTTGATAGACTGACTGGCGGACTGAATATGCTGATGGCAGGAAAATTGTTGCTGAAATATTTGAAGTGGGTGAAACATTTGCTGGTTGTTCAAAAACACTTGATACCATTCAAGGCTTATTACCTTTTACACCAGTTTGTAAGCTAATCATGGCCAAACAGCGGATGCCAATATAATATCATTTAATGGCTTTAAGACTTTCACCTTACTGTAGTCCAAGGCGAGATTGCTTACACCTGCGATATGTAATTAATTATTATAATCTAAAATATTAATACGTGAAGCAAAAACTTTGTACCCCTTTTTACGAAAATTGCATGGACGGAGGAATATGAAATTTCCCACACTTCTAGAGAATATAGTGAAGGAGTGCAGAATGCTATTTTTTTTTGATTAGGCGTTAATAATACATTTAATTAATAAAAAAATACATTATACACACTACCATGTATTTGACACACACACATATACATACTCTTTGTTTACTGTCAAACTTTTCCTATAGCTTAAAGTCCGTGGTCGAATTGAGAATAGGTTATTATTGTTTATCTTTAATATTATTTGTCTATAGTGTAGTCTTGACAAAATCTGTGATTATACTTGTATGTTCCATAATAATGTTCAAACTTATAATTTCAATTAATTATAGTCGAATTTCGACTACTGCGGGACCACTAGTTATTAATAATTTGCAATGCCAAGTGAAAGATTAGTAGCATGTTCTGGGCCACGAAACCTAAACATAAAATGCTTTATTTAATTGTATTAAAATGACTAACATACTCTTGTAGTCAATCAACGGATTACTTGGAGAAAGTGATGGCGGATGACACACATACAAAGAGTACAAATTATGTCACTGCTGTTCCGCCTATTAAACTGAAATGCATGACTGCTTCGTAGCAAAACATGGCGATACGTGTAGGTCACTAGGCTAACATTACGTTTTACCACCACCTTTAATGCGAGCTTAGCCATCTATGTGGTAGTGCCATCAGGAGTAATCGTCTGTCTGATGCATCTAATTGTTTCTCACATGAGCCAAATCTATATATTATTACGTGAAGCAAAAACTTTGTAAGTACCCCTTTTTACGAAAATTACGCGGACGGAGGAGTATGAAATTTCCTACACTTATAGAGAACATAGAGAAGGAGTGCAGAACGTTAGTATTTAATAAAATTAAAAATACATTAAATCAATAATTAAAAAATTACACACACTACCATGTATTTGTTTTTATCAATATTTGTCTAAACTGTAGTCTTGGCGAAATCTGTGATTATAGAAGTATCATAATGGGCTTTGAAAATAGAATCTTAACAGTGTAAAAACTTATAATTTCAATTAATTATAGTCGAATTTCGACTACCGGGGGACCACCAGTAATAATAATGACGTCATTGTTGATGACTAGTCTTTTAATACATTAAAAACTTCTTAGCGCATCATTTTACATGAGATCAGAAATACATATACGATTTGGTTACAGATTGTCTTTACGATCACTACATTAATTGACCCCTTGAACAATTTGTCACACGAAAGTGCATTAAGCTGTATAATCTAATAAATAATAAATTAACATAATAATAGCATTATCCATCTTAACGTGTAGACAACTTGCAGCGAAATTACTGCCCGCCTGTGCCTCCTGGGGATTGTCAAAGAGTATAGTCGGTCGTCAATTAAAATGATGATGCCTAAGTTTGTTATAGCTCTACGAATTAATTATTAATATAGGTCTATCAATACAAACTATTAAACGGTCCAGTCATGATTTTAGCCTTATCTTCGAGCTAACCATAATTTCAAGAAAGCGTTAGTATACATTCCGAAGACATCGGTCTAACCTGGCCTGAAATGAAGCGCCTAGCCCAAAACCGGTCGTGATAGCGAAATACCGCTGAAGTCCTCGACTCCACCTGGGGGCCTTAACAATGTTTGGATTAAACAAACAAACAAACATATATGCATTAAAAAAAACAATTAAACAAATAATATGCTCCAAAGAACTACAGTGGGCCCGTTGATCTAAAGAGCAAAGCAACATTTCAGCAACTACAAACTATTGCAAAGGTTTTGGTATCGAAAGAGAGTATGTAGCGGTATTTCCCCGTGAATAGAAGCCTCTTAGTACAACCTGAATGGCTAAAACAATAATTAAAAAAAAAACTCGCATCCACACTATTTCTAATTAATAACATTTACCTAAGCCTTTCACAATCGTTCTCTTATCTTGTCTACGATGATGTTTTTCTCTTCGTTTGGATTAAAGTTATATTTATTTTATTAAAATTACACCTTTCGAATAGTGATAGAAGGTTAAAATTACTTAAATCATAAATGGTATCATTTCTATCCGTGAATGTTCTTTGACAAATGTTATAGCTACTCGTAGCGTCCGGAACCAGCTTATTAACTGACTGCAGTTAATGTCTCCGGGATTTATGCCGGCGGTAGCTGAGCCTCTTGTAAGATCTTGAATTACTTGTTTTAGTGGTCATTTGGTAATAGGTTTACATTGTGTAGATATGACAAGATCGATAACAGAAAATTTGACTTTACAGGTATACTAAGCTCTTGGATCAGGACGCGTTTAAGATCCTGAGTGGTTTTCAAAATTCATAAATCACTAAGACATCATCACCTCGTGTGAAGAGGAAAATATCAAAAGTGTTACTAACAGTTAACAACAGCAGAATAATTTTCAAGATTTGACGGTTCATGGCATAAAATGTACTTTGAAATATACTGATAATGACAATACGTACCAGTTTCAAGAATTGGGAAAGAACTCCAACCGGTGTTCGGTTTTACTATAATATTGTTTAGAACAGTCTAGATTGTGGCAATAGTTCGTTCCATTCAAACATCAAAGTCTTCTATCTCTGTGCTACATACGTAACCGAACACATTTGATTTAGGTCGATAGACATGAAGTGGTTTTTGGACAAAGATTATTAAAAGCTCAAAACGTCGATTCAGAGCTTAAACATTTGATTTACTAGTCATGATAATGATATGAACGTGACGAGATAATTATTTGCCAGTATTTTAGATTAACGATTGATTGTTTACAATTCAACTATGTATTAACAAACCTGTAATATATCTTGTTGGGACAGCATCAACTAAGTAACTAGCCAAGAGCATTCAGGATATAACTCAATTTTATTTATTTATTTATTTATTTATAACTTCTTATACTGGAAAGTATAAAGGCGGACTTAATGCCATAGGCATTCTCTAACAGTCTACCTTAGGGAAGTGCAGAGATGAAGCTTGGTAGGTGTAGTGTGAAGGTGATATTACTTAAACATATGTGTATATATAACATACATAATATTTATAGATACAAATACTCGTACTTAAATAAATACATATACATAAATATATAGATATCATAAATATATACATATAAAAACATATATAAACAAATATTATCAATTTTCGGATACTTATTTAGTTTTCGTTTTTATACTTAAATTGATACTCCTCCCTCAAACTCACTCTCACCACTACAAATATTGCGTAGCAAAAAACCATAAAGGCGACCAGACAAGACTACACGAAAAGGCTGTGAATGGTCAGGTCTAAATTACGGAGGGAATTTGAATTATAATTAGTCTTAGTACCGGAGCGAACTTAATCGAAAACCGTAGAAAGCGGAGGATTTTAAAATATGACTTCCTTTCCTCGAAAAAAAAACTGGATAAAGTAAAAACTGAGAGGTTTCTACATCAATCGAGAAAAGCTCAATTATTATTATTATTTTTATTGCCCTTGTAGGCATACGGCCCACCCGATTGTGAGTGGTTACCGTCGCCAATGGACTTCAGCAATGCCGAATTATAAAAAGATTCATATATGCACATATACAGAATATATACAATGTGACTTACACAGTCGTCGTGGCCTAACGGATAAGACGTCCGGTGCATTCGTGTTGAAGCGATGCACCGGTGTTCGAATCCCGCAGGCGGGTACCAATTTTTCTAATGAAATACGTACTCAACAAATGTTCACGATTGACTTCCACGGTGTAGGAATAACATCGTGTAATAAAAATGAAACCCGCAAAATTATAATTTGCGTAATAAAGGTGACTACTTACTACCAGTTAGGCCGCATATATATACGTCGGTTCGCTACAGTAATAAAAAAGTAAACAAATCTTTTGGGAAACTTTTTTACACTGAAGTCCATAGATATTGCAATCTTCATATTCTGTGTCATGCGGTACACATCCAATGACAGTAGAATGTTTCGAAGAAAGCCTTTTTTCTTTAATCAGCTGCGCACAATCTGTTTCTGTAGTGACATTTTGCAATTGCTTTATTTCCTGTATTAATATTAGCATGGCAGTACCATATCGATCTTGCGGTATTTTTCGTTTCAGTACTCTAAGTGCAAGTGTTTATGTTATTAAATTCTGAATCAGCTTAGAGAATTAGAAAGTTTTTTTTTAATAATAAAGCGGTATGCAATAGTGTAATTTGTTCTATAATATTTACTATTAGCTTTTCAAAAACAAAAAAGTCTCTCAGGATCAAAAAAGTTCGAGAATAATCTCATTTAAATGTCAGCTTAAAATTATGAGATTTTGATAACATTCATACATAGCCATAAGCCGTGAAAATCCACAGGAAATGAAATATCGTAATGGCGTTCGTCAGCAAAAGTTTTGTGTATATTATTTTTATCTCCGACGCGGCAAATTAAAGTGCTCAGTCTTGCGTGATATAATTGAGTGAGGTGAATTGAGTGCGGACTTATTACGTAAAAGCGATTGCAATTGTTACGAAATCGTCGTTGCCGTGACCGCCCCAATGTTATATGGCTCGTACATGAGTTCTCTTCCAATAATCCAAAATGAACGAAAAATAAACGTTATTAGAGTGTGATGGACCAAAATTTAGTTTTCAGATTCAGTTTTGGGCGTACACAAATAACAGCTTGCTAAGTATGTTAATGTCGCTTATTATACAGTCCCAGGGTGTTTTTAAGCTATTGCATAGCTTTTATCGTAGACTTTGAGTGCGGCGACCAAATCAAGAAAATCCGTAACGAAAATAAAACCTAACACCCCCCACTCCGCCTACCATGTATCTCGCGTTCAACACATTCACACGTTGCCGTTGTGTAGTGTTTGTGAATAAGCGCGCGGCGTGTTGTCGCACTGCATGCGCATCATGAAAAATCTGCCCATCTCTCTCTCGCGCGGTCTAGCTTATGAGTGTGAAGGGGACAGTTAATATTTTTTTTTTCTTTTGTTAATGTTTATAAATAAAGCGTGGTCTTATTTTATTATTGTTTTAATATGAAATTATTATTGTCTAATTATAATTGCATAAGTTGATAAAAAATGCTATGTGATAGCTTTACCGTTGCTGGAGTCATGGTCTAGGCGGCTGGCCGATCCTTCGGCTGGTCATAGGACCGTCGAGGCGATTCGCCCGATTCTTGTGGATTGGGTGAATCGTGACAGAGGACGCCTCACTTTCCGGCTCACGCAGGTGCTCATTGGGCATGGTTGCTTCGGTGAGTCCCTGCACCGGATCGGAGCCGAGCCGACGGCAGAGTGCTACCATTGTGGTTGCGACTGGGACACGGCGGAGCACACGCTCGTTGCCGGCCCCGCATGGGAGGGGTGGCGCCGTGTCCTCGTCGCAAAAATAGGAAATGACTTGTCGTTGCCGAGTATTGCGGCATCGATGCTCAGCGACGACGAGTTGTGGAAGGCGATGCTCGACTTCTGCGAGTGCACCATCTCGCAGAAGGAGGCGGCGGGGCGCGTGAGAGACGCGCAGGCCCGTCGCCCTCGAGTGGGGGCCAAGGAGGCGGATTTCGCCCAAGCCATGGCCCTCTAAGTGTTTCGGGTCTCCCTCACATGTCAACCTGGGGACCGGCGAAGGGGAACTAAGAAGACGACGTGCAAGCTGCTCTGCACGCGTTTTACGCAAGAGCATCCGGGTGATGGAAGGCCGGCTATCCTCAACCCACGCTGGTTCTGACCCAGCGGGGTACTCTGAGGGTAGACCATTCTAACCGGCGCCATCTAGGCGGGCTTCGGATACCCTGCCGACCGAGAGGGCTGGTGGTCGTGTCGCTCACGACCGCCGGTCCGGCGTCCCGAGGGGGAGGGTGATGAGAGAGATGTGCTCCGCACTAAACGCTTCACTTTCCTCCCTCTGCCTCTTCATGAGTTCTGTCTCATGCGAGGTTTGGACGTTGGTTGTTGAGCGACAGGAGGTTTTAGTCAGTTCGACTCTGACATGCCCCACCCTCCATCCCCAGTGGAGGGCGGAAGTCCGGCGATTTCATCCTGACCAAAAAAAAAAAAAAGCTTTACCGCGGCAGTCCCCGAGTGCCACACGTGTTTTGTTTGTTTTCTTCTTCTGTCCACTTATAAATTTGTATTTAAATTAAATAGAAGTTATTTTATTATTAACTGGGCTATGGGCATATTTTTCAAGGTGGACAGCAGAGTTAATCAACTCTATTCACTGCATTCTTATCCTACCTAATTTATTCCTCATCTACACCTACTGATTCCGACTATTTTTGCGGCATTGAAACTGTCGTTACGTTCCTATTTTAACTTGGTTAGCTGTTATTTAATCAGAAGTGGGACTTCGATAAAATTTATGAAATATAATATAGATCTAGCATTAAATAATGTTTTAGTTACAATCATACGGTAACAGAAAGTGTCCCGTTTTTGTAGAAATACGTAACAACCTGTTGCTTTCACGTGATACCCCTTAGAAATAATTGCTTACATCATTATGTCAATACTGAATTTATGTGTTCTATTTTAAAGAGCTTCTGTTTGATCCGTGATTAAGGACTCCGTGGGCCGAGGTGACGACTCTCTCACGAAACCAGACGCTTGAGTGAAGCAGAAATGGTGATAATTTATTTTAATGGTTTCATCTTTCCACTTACATATCACAGCTCCAATACAAAAATGTTTTGTGTGTAAAGTACTTACTATTGCTATTTACAAATTTTATGATCGTCATCATCCTAAATAAAAACAAATATAAGTTTAAATATAAGTTTTTAAGTCATATTGAATGTCTTTATCTTCCATAAAGCTAAGGATAAACACAGACTATTTTTTTTGTTTTTTACCTCTGCCTCAAATAGGGAACTGATGAAAAAATAAATAATGACTTCAAAGTTCATATGCATAACACTAAATTTATGTCACCACTGGCGTTTAAGAAAGAGACATATAACCTCTTAATTCTCAGCAATGAATTCAAACGCCTATATATATATTTATTGTCATAGCAAATGACCTGATCGCCGGGTGCAATAGCCTCTATGCTGATCTGTGATTTTATGTGCCCTTCTTCTTCTTCGTCGCTTTCTTCATTGCTGAAGGTCGTGTCCCTGAAACTCGACCGTTGCCTGTCTCGTGAGCTGTTTCCATCTTGTCCGGTCCTCAGCTGCTCGAATGGCCACAGATCGATAAATTTGTAGAGAGAGAGTGACAAAGGCAACTCTTTATCCCGATTAAATAAAACCTGTTAAATTTCTATCATAATTACAAAATGCGGGTGATAACGCGGGGCACGTCTAGTTTATACCCCAACTAAATCGTTGAACTACTCCAGTTCAAATTGTGTACTAAGTAATTAACTCGTGCTAAAGTTTTGTACTAACGTTTCTGAGTTCACATCCGACTCAGACACCGGTAATTGCTTTCACAATGCGCTGGAGGCATCTTGAGTGTACTTACATTGTTCTATGTATAATCTAGTATCATGACATCTTGGTTTAGGGTGATGCAGAATGGATAATTATTTGGATACTCGACTTAATTAGGTAAATATTTAAAATAAATATGATTTCTATGAATCAATTTTATTAGATTAATATTTGCGAAAGGTTAACACAGGCGGCTACAGTAAAATGGTTTTAGGAGATATTATATTTGACTTATCCTTTATTGTAGCGTAGTATTGTTCAGACGAATTCTAAATTAATGGATGTCCGAATCCCGCAGGCGGGTACCAATTTTTCTAATAAAATACGTACCTAACAAATGTTCACGATGGACATCCACGGTGAAGAAATAACATCGTGTAATAAAAATCAAGCCCCGCAAAATTATAATTTGCCTAATTACTGGTGGTAGGACCTCTTGTGAGTACGCGCGGGTAGGTACCATCGCCCTACCTATTTCTGCCGTGAAGCAATATTGCGTTTCGGTTTGAAGGGTGGAGCAGCCCTTGCACTTATACTAAGACCTTAGAAGTCATATCTCAAGGTGGGTGGCGGCATTTACGTTGTAGATAGATGTCTATGAGCTCCGGTAACCACTTAACACCAGGTTTGCTGTGAGTTCGTCCACCCATCCATGCGATAAAAAAAACCTCGTTGATGTCTAGTCGTCAGTGAACCTACTTCACGGGGTCGGTCTTCGATTACCGATCAGAGTCAATATCATATCTGAAGAAATTTAGACGTTCGGGATTACGATGTTCTTACATGTACGTTTCCTTTACCAATGCTGCAGTAGAAAATTGCCATTGAACTTAGAAAGTGTGAATTATGATTAAGTCAAAGTATCTGTGCTTCTGTAACTGTCACTAACAGAAATCATCATCATCATTATCCTGCCCTTCTCCTAGTTACCTGGGGTCGGCGCACCATGTTTTCTCCTTCCATACTCTTCTATCAACCATTTCTTCGCTCACTCCCCTCTTACCCATATCGTTTTTCACGCAATCCATCCATTTCTTCTTAGGTATACCTCTTCCTCTATATCCTTCCACATTCATAGTTAACACTCTCGTACCAACCTCATTTTCATTTCGTCCCATCACTGCAACTGCAATTATGTTGTTCAATTTAAATTGGCCTTATATATGTATGTATCTCGGCATTCAATTCTGATATCTATCTACTCTATTATCAGTTGAATAGTTATTTATTCAATACCAGATGGATCGTGAGATTGTTCGTCAATATGAAGCAACAAAACAAGTGAATAATTCTCTATTATCCGTCCATATTAATTAACCTATTTCCCAATTTATGAGGATAATAAATTATGGGCTTGTGCAGATTAGTAGCGCCATCCTGCTAATATTTAAAAAACACTTAACACAAGTGTTTTCTCAAGATTAACATTTAAAGCTACGTGCCAAATTCCCTTGTAACAAGTACAAGTTTCACTAACAGTTTTACCATTCGCTAACTGTAATAGGATCGCGCCCTTCCTTATGCCGAAGTTGTAATTAACATCGTTAAGAATCAGTCTCGCGTAGTTTCTACTTGCCTATTTGGTAGATTAATGTTAGTTTGTTCTTTTGTAATTCATGATAGGCACGTACTTTTAACAAGGGTAGATTGGTTTAATATAGGTAGTATTAAATTTCACACTTGCCTTTTTATTTACATTTAGATACTCGTAAATGACAAAATATTGATTTGACTGACATAGGCAAAGTGATTTCTCGGAAAAAGTGGAAATGGGTAAAAAGTGGAAACGGCCACATAATGTCATCGCTCTGAAAATTGCTGGGGCACAAAAGTACTAGAGTGGAGACCTTGCACCGAAAATTGTAAATTGGGCAGATAGCCAACCAGGCCAGCCAGGTGGACCGATGACCTGGTCAAAGTGGTTGGTAGAGACTGGATGAGAAAGGCAAGAGTCCGAAGAGAATGGGGTGCTTTCGAAGAGACCTATACTCCGCATTGGATGGACACGGTTTGAAGAAGAGAAGTAAATGTCAACGTTGCCCATTTCTTGGGCAGTGGGGTAAAAACTGACATGTTTCCATTTTTGATTGCAAGCCTTAGATCCAGTGAAAATTTGACTTTTTAAATATTATCATGCTTAATCGTCCATGATTATGTGATTCATGCGAGCTTCATAATTGTTGAAAATGTAGAGTCGTCCAAATGAAATTTAGCGTAATTTAACAAACGCTAACATCAAACAGATTTTAGTGGAATATTATTTGAATGCACCTCTACTAGCGTATAGAGGCTTGTTTATTTATTAATCAGTAGGCGAAGCACTCAGCACTACATGTAGAGTCTGTTTGAATAAACGCAGAAATATTCAAACTAAGTAAGGGTAAATGCTTTGTATTTATACTTTAATTCGTGTAATCATTTTTTTTAAATTAATATTTAAATAAAATTTTCATCATTAGTGACACATATAGGTTAAAATAAATAATAGTTTAAAAAAACTAACAAAATACGCTTTTATAGAAAATCCAACTAAAATTTGAATTAAAAATAGTGTAAGAAAAAATGATTTTATTGTAAAAAAGCGTGGGGTGCATGGTATCAGTAGTAATAAATATTTTATGAACAGATATGAGTAGAAGGTTTATTTTGATAATATCCTGAAAAGCAACCCATGCTTTTTACAATAAAATCATTGTTTCTTACACTATTTTTAATTTCAAATTTATTAAATTTTATTTTCTATTTTTAGTTGGATTTTGTATAAAAGCGTATTTTGTTAGTTTTTTTAAACTATTATTTATTTTTCATTTTTTAGTTGAATTTAATTTTTTTCATTTTTTTTTAAATATTGAATTGTCATCGGTCCTTAATAAGTATAGCAAATTTCGAGTTATTCCTACGTTTTGAAGGGGGTCAAAATTATGTTAAAAGATTCCGTTACATGCATACGTCTGAAGCTAATAAAAGCGTATTAAAAAACTATCAAATAACGTTAATACTATAAAACATTTAGTAAAGTTAATAATTAGCTACCAGATAGCACAGGTGTGCGCTTCAGGCTATAATTAATTTTATTATTACTTTTGTATCTCGTTCTTGTTGAATCTTTCGATTTAATTTATGATTACTGTTAATTCTAATTTACGGAACCAATAGCTGAAATAATACGATTTCACATTCAAGCATAATATAATGGCGTTCAATTTGAAATATATGAGGCCTAGGTGTCTTAAAGGCAGATTACGGAAATAGCCAAACAATGAACAACAACGTTCTCTGAGGTAATCATAGAGCATATTACAATCGCAAATTGGCGTTTATTGGTATTAGAGCGTATTATATATAAGTCAGCATGGGTGGGTGGGTTTTTACCTACCGTATCTGTTTCTACCGCGATGCAGTAATGCGTTTCGGTTTGAGGAACGGTACAGCCATTATACATACAAACACAGTTGAGTTTTCGAACGCACATCTTAGAGTCGTGCTATTAACGTTGTGGTATCTATGAAGTCCGATAACGTTTTAACACCAAATGAACCATGGATCATTCGTTCACATAGGTACTAAAAAAAGAAAACAAAGAGATATAAGCTTCTAAAAGTTCACAGTATACTGGATTTTCCATCGTATGTCCTTAGTTACTTACTTAATATATTATTGTTTTAACTTGCTCTGTTTCTCTCAATAATTCCTTTACTGTAGTCTGACAAGGCGTGATGTAAATGCGTATAGCTCAGTTCCAACTTATAACTGTTATTTTAAGTATCTATCACAGGTTTTGGATAGAGGGTTGAGTTGATATTTGAATATAATTAGCGGCTTTATATAGCATTTTTAAATGATTGGTTGGTTTTCTTATAAGGTTTTCAACTAAACTTAAAACATTCGACAAACTAAAAAATTGAACAGCAAATTTTGACACGGTATTAATAAATTAAAAAATTGTCATCAGCGGACACAAAGACCCATCTAGTGTAAATTTTATATGGCTTTGTTTCATAGTGTGCCCACACTCCCGTTTTTTTTTGTGACTTTTTATTTATTTTTTATTGCTAAGATGATTAGACAAGCTCACAGCCCACCTTGTGTTAAGTGGTTACTAAAGCCCATAGATATCTACAACGTTAATGCCGCCTGGTGGCGGAGGTGGGTACCTTGAGACATGAGTTCTAAGGTCTTAATAGTTACAACGACTGCCCCATCCATCAAACCGAAACGCATTACTGCTTCACCGCAGAAATAGGCGGGATGGTGGTACCTACCATTAATTAATTAACAAATATTGCGACCATTAATAAAACCATCCTATGGCCCAAGTTGGAGCAAAACACCAATTTAAAAATAATAAAAAATTAAATCAGTTCACTATTTTAGGTGTCTATCGCGGACAAACAACGTGACACCTAATCTATATATATATATATATATTAAGATGAATCCACGACTCAATAGGCGATGAGGCGTTCCTGGAATATTACAATATGAACATCAACTACGCCCCAGTCTGTTTATCAAACGAAATCTAATTTAATGCCTATTTTACTGATGGTAGGACCTCTTGTGAGTCCGCGCGGTTGGGTACCACCATCCTGCCTATTTCTGCCGTGAAGCAGTAATGCGTTTCGGTTTGAAGGGTGGGGTAGCCGTTGTAACTATACTTGAGACCTTAGAACTTGCATCTCAAGGTGGGTGGCGCATTTACGTTGTGGATGTCTATGGGCTCCAGTAACCACTTAACACCAGGTGGGCTGTGAGCTCGTCCACCCATCTAAGCAATAAAAAAATTTATGCTTAATGGTATGTATATGTTCTGTCTTGAACCTACAACAACTTAAACGAGGAGCACGTGTCATAGCGCTGTGCTGTAAATGCGACTAAATATCGTCTAGAAATTCAGTAAATCGCATACATACACACGCTCTACCGACGCGGTCACGGACTTCAATAATGTACGCGCGCATCTGACGAAGTTGTTCGTCAAATTTAATTTATTTATTGCCGAACCCTTGTTCACGTTAATTTGATTGAAAGCGAGTAAGCAATGAGCTGTGTACACGATTAATAAAATTGCTTCGTTATTTAATTTTTTATTTATTTATTTAGGTCGATTTTTTTCCTACCCATTGCTAGTAACTTGGAGGGGTTATCCTAGCTTCACCAAACGTGTAGGCGAATCTAGAAAGAGCAGTGCTTCGCTGAATCTGCCACTGGATCGAAACCGCTATGTCTCATCATCATCAGCCTGCGGCAGTCCACTGCTGGATATCGGCCTCCTCCAAAGCTCGCCACTGAACCCGATCTTCGGTTCTACGCATCCAGTTACTGCCAGGTCGCCTTGCGCAGGTCGTCGCTCCATCTAGCAGGAGAGCGTCCTACACTACGTTTGGGGTGGACACCGCGAACCTGCAAACGTAGTGTAGACCGCTATTTCTCACCTTCACACAACTATTGCCACGCTGGGAAGATGCCATTAGAAATATCACGGCAAGACTTGAATTAGCTATGTTTCTATAATCAATTAGGCATGCATTTCGGTTCCAAAAGTAAGAGGGCCATCATTAAAATACAATGGATTTTTCTATTTTGCATTTCAAGTTGGACTGCGTTATTTTAGTGTCCGTATAGTTAAACTAAATTTAATGATGATAACGAAGAATGTACATATTACACATTATGTAGGCGCATCGGTAGACAGCGGCTTAGCTCTGCCCCTGGCATTGCTGAAGTCCATGGACCATAGTAACCACTCATCAACAGGTGGTCCGTATGCTCGTCTGCCCACAAGTGCAATAAAAATGAAAAGAAATGTAGCTTAAAATTTCGTTTGGTATACTCACAAATAGAAACTGAAGATTAAAAAGAAAATCATAAAAGCATTAATGCTAAGTACATAGAGGGAGGAATTTTATCACAAAGCTGAGATCACGTAAATTGCTCCCAATCTCGGTCGAGCGGACGTTTTTGTTCTTCATTAAATGGGAGCAGTAAGAAATCTTAAAATATATTATGTCCTTTTTTTTATTGCTTAGATGGGTGGACGAGCTCACTGCCCACCTGGTGTTAAGTGGTTACTGGAGCCCATAGACATCTACAACGTAAATGCGCCACCCACCTTGAGATATAAGTTCTAAGGTCTCAGTATAGTTACAACGGCTACCCCACCCTTCGAACCGAAACGCATTACTGCTTCACGGCGGAAATAGGCGGGGTGGGTGGTACCTACCCGTGCGGACTCCCAAGAGGTCCTACCACCAGTGATTACGCAAATTATAATTTTGCGGGTTTCATTTCTATTACACGATGTTATTCCTTCACCGTGGAAGTCAATCGTGAACATTTATTGAGTACGTATTTCATTAGAAAAATTGGTACCCGCCTGCGGGATTCGAACACCAGTGCATCGCTCAACACGAATGCATCGGACGTCTTATCCTTTAGGCCACGACGACTACAAATGTATGAAATGAAATACATATATTGACGCACATAGACCGCAAATATCACAGTCGAGCAGATTGAACTAACAAGCAACTATTGTGCTGAGTCACACTAGTTTGGCTACGGTGTGTGAGCCTACAGAACATGGAGAAATTCCGCTAACTGATAATAATATATGGTCTAAGGAGGCTGTGTTTATTGAATTATTCTAGTAAACAGATATAACTCCGATTGTTCCAATTGTTGTTTCAATGGATTAAATCTATGAAAATATTGCCTGAAGCAATGCGGTGCGGAAATTTTACGATTTCCTTCCGCACCGGTTAAATTAGGCTAATCTCATATTTTAAACAGAATTAGAAAATCCATAATTTTATCACGGAGATTTGGATCGTGTCTTAAAATGGGCAATAGTAAGCCTGTTGTGATTCCTAAGACCTCATTAAACACCGAAGTCACCATAATTTGCCTCTTAATTTTTTTTGCTCCTTAATTTTTTCGCCACGTACCATCCGGCTATGGAATGAGCTCCCCTCCACGGTGTTTCCCGGGCGCTATGACATGTCCTTCTTCAAAAGAGGCTTGTGGAGAGTATTAAGCGGTAGGCAGCGGCTTGGCTCTGCCCCTGGCATTGCTGGAGTCCATGGGCGATAGTAACCACTCACCATCAGGTGGGCCGTGTGCTCGTCTGCCTACAAGGGCAATAAAAATAAAAATAAATCTCTCGTCGATCGCGCTTTTTTAAGTATTTGTCGTTTACCTTGATAAGTCTGACCAGTGTGTGTATGACGATAGTAAGACGTGATCGCTAACAAGGGGCCTTGTCTGAAGGCTCAAAGTTGAAAACTTTGATGCTATCTTTAATTCTGAACAAATAGGTAGCTTAATTTCTATAAAAGACTAGCTGACCCGGCAGACTTTGTAGTGCCTCAATCGATAAGTAAAAGACCTAAACTTTTATATAAAATAAACTTAAAACAAACAAAAGGAATCCGTCCGACGGGGGACACATGAAAGGAAAAACAAAATTGTTATTTTTATTTAATTCCGAGCATTTTCATATTTATCTACCTTTTAGACCTTCTCTGAACTTCCACAAAATTAAACAATTCAAGACCAAAATTAGCCAAATCGGTCCAGCCGTTCTCGAGTTTTAGCGAGACTAACGATATATATACCTAGTCAGGTCATAAATTCTGTCACATGTTTAATGTAAAATAATTGAAACAAGTTTATTCATTATGTAACCATTCATATACCAAAATGAACTTAACGAAACATAGATTCTTATGATACTAAAGTTTATTCAAAACGACCTCCATAATTTTGAATACAGGCCTTCAATCTGCGCGGCCAGTCGTCTATCGCAGCACGAACGAGGTCCATGTCAATATCGGCGGCTGCCTTAATCAAGGATGTCTTGAGTGACTCCAAATTGAGATGACGCTTTGAGCACGCCTTTTCCTCCAAGTGTTGCCATATCTTGTAATCTAACGGATTCAAATCTGGACTGGAGGAGGGCCAGTCTTCGTGCCAGATGAAGTCGATTTCATGCGCCGCCAGCCAGTCTTGTGTGCTCTTCGCTCTATGAGCTGGCGCCGAATCTTGTTGGAATACCCAGTGCCTGTTATTGAACATGGTATGAGAAACAGGTTCCACAAGGTTCGTCAGGACTGTATTTTGATACACAACTGCATTCGTTTTTACACCTTTCTCACAAAAATGTACCTCTGTTAAGCCCCAATAAGAAACTCCCAACCATACCATGAGCGAGGATGGAAAATGACCTCGTTGGACACGCGGAATACGGTTGCTCGCTTCTTCACTAATGTGTGCGTACACTTTATCATTTTGTTTGTTGTAGCTCTCTTCTACGGTAAAATTTTTTTTATCCGAAAAAAGAATTTCCCGATATTTTTTTCCCGCGTACCGCTTCAACAAAGCGCGGTATCTCTTCAGTCTCAGGTCCATTAGACGAGCATTCAAACGATGTCCTGTTTTTCTTCGATATGCCCGAAGCCCTAAGTCTTCATTTAACACCCTTTTCACCGTGGTTCTGCTTAACCCCATCTGAAGGGCCAACAGTTTTTGCTTACGTTTGGGATTTCTTTGAATTCGCGCCTTCCCAGCTTTTATTACTGCTGGAGTCCTAACAGACCGAGGGCGACCACTTCTTGATCTGTCATCTACACTAGAGTCTTCATTGTATCGTTTGATGGTACGATAAACGAACCTTTTGGTTATATTCAAATTTTTCAGTATGTTAAAAATTTTAATTGGCGCGTAACCGCAACGATGCAACGCAATAACTGCAACACGGTCTTCTTTAAGCGTCCACTCCATATTTAAAAATGAGTGAAAATTCTAAAAGTATAAATTTTTATTTTCATGAACAATTCGCAATTCGAATTCAATAAACTTTTTTGTGGCCAGCATTCTAAAAGAAAAGTTTTTATTAGTGTGACAATACTTATGACCTGACTAGTTATATATAGATAGATTATAAAATGCTAGATTTATATCTAGCTAAAGAGATCATGCGGTCAGACACTATCGCCTTAGTTTCACTACCGCTTTTCTAGCTAAGCATAAGCATTGAAACCTCACTGAATCAGAGATCAAAAACATGGACGGCGAAAAATGCGGGCTTGCGAAAATCTCACCGTGGCTTTTCATATTTCAGCCGACTTGCCGAGCAGGAAATAGCCTTTCAAAGCTCGTCTTTTCACGTGTGTCGTGCTCACAACACATATTAATAAAAAAGCAAACGAATGACAGTCCAATAAACGTTTCGCCTTTGAACTGGTGCGTTGTTCGTAGCTAACGAAGTATTAAAACCACTAAACAACTGTATGATTCGAGAAATGTAAATACGGCTCTGCTTTGCGCTAATTAAATGAAACGCGAGGGCGCGTGGGGCGAAACGCTAACTATATCTGTTATGGTATTTTATGTGGTGAAATAGCTGATCAAAGGCTGTATTAAACTGATTTTGAATACAATTAATTTTGATACAGAAGAGCGTATACGAGAAGTTAGCCCTAAACACGTCATTACGGATCCTCCCGATCCATTAACGATGCTTTTAGGTACCTCAAGCACCGGTCACCGTCCTCGTCGAACCCGTCGCTTGCGACGAAGGGCTCGACGAGCGAATTACAGCCCACAGATACAGCCCACTGAGTTTCTCGCCAGATCTTCTCAGTGGGTCGTGTTTCCGATCCGGCGGTAGATTCTGTGAAGCACTGCTCTTGCTAGGGTCAGTGTTAGCATCACTCCGGTTTGAGCCCCGTGAGCCCCCCTACTAGTTAAGGTTACGCTGAAATAGCCTCTCAAGGCTATCAGGTTAGGTAGGAATATAAAAAAAATAGATATATAAGTTTTGTTTTTAATTATTTTGTTGCATAGCCAAGTCAACTGTCAGACCTGGTCGTCCTGTACATACTTGCCGATGCACCGTGGAGAGTGAGTTGAGGACTGCCGGCATGACCTGGAGTGAAGTCAAGGAACAAGTGCAGGAGTCAAGTGAGACAGCCTGTGAGGGCCCTATATACCAGCGGGGTACTCCAGGACTATAACGCATAGGTAGGTGAACAAAGGTAAGGTAAGGCAAGGAAATTAAGAGTTTGTCCATATTATCTGGAACCGCTGCGTTCATCGACAGTGCGTTTCCAAAGGTCTTTTTCGCCACGTACCATCCGGCTATGGAATGAGCTCCCCTCCACGGTGTTTCCCGAGCGCTATGACATGTCCTTCTTCAAATGAGGCTTGTGGAGAGTATTAAGCGGTAGGCAGCGGCTTGGCCCTGCTCCTGGCATTGCTGAAGTCCATGGGCGACGATAACCACTCACCATCTGGTGTATGCTCGTCTGCCTACAAGGGCTATAAAAAAAATAAAAAAATGCTTACCATAATCCAGAGACATCGCGATCTCAATACCGCCACCCACTCCCACACATGAGGTCTAAGACACACCTCGCCTGACCCTTCAAAGCGGAACTTTTAATGGAATCGCAGCAGAAATAGGTAGGATACTGGTAACCAGGCGTATGGCCTTATAAAACGCCCCACCTACGACCAGATGGTGGATGGTATGATATACCAAATACTTCAACTGATTAGGTACAGGGAATTGTTTAGGATTAACCCTTTTTTATAAACATTGAATTTCGGATCTATGATGGCTATTTGCGAGTTAGAGTTGAAAACAATTAGAGTTAGTAACTAGTTGTACCGCATTCGGCTAGCTTCAGTACTCATTGGTGTCAACGATGTTGTAAATAGCATGGACGTCGCAGCGCGTAATGATCATGAATACTCACACTTATATATAGTTATATAGTAATTTGAGAACCGTTTATTCAATGAGGTTACAGAGCGTTGACTTAAAACTAAAGTCGGTGTTTATAAGGTGTCTACAAAAATGTCTCTCTGCTTTTTTCTTAAGCGATATGACATGTTGTTACAGAGGCTTGAATAAGCTCTTCCACGTTGGCAGCATCTTTGCTATGCTCCTAGTATTATTAGCCCTAAACACGTCATTACGGATCCTCCCGATCCATTAACAGTGCTTTTAGGTACCTCAAGTACCGGTCACCGTCCTCGTCGAATCCGTCGCTTAGGGCGAAAGGCTCGACGAGTAAATTAACCCACAGACACAGCCCACCGAGTTTCTCGCCGGATTTCCTCAGTGGGTCGCGTTTCCGATCCGGTGGTAGATACTGCGAAGTACTGCTCTTGCTAGGGCCAGTGTTAGCAACACTCCGGTTTGAGCCCCGTGAGCTCACCTACATGTCAAGGAGAAGCTGAAATAGCCTCTCAAGGCTATCAGTATAGGTAAGGAAAAAAAATTATTCACAACCGACAGTTAGCATCTAACATTAGAAAGGCTATTATTTTTTATTATTTTTTATTGCTTAGATGGGTGGACGAGCTCACAGCCCACCTGGTGTTAAGTGGTTAAGGGTCCCATAGACATCTACAACGTAAATGCGCCACCCACCTTGAGATCTAAGTTCTAAGGTCTCAGTATAGTTACAACGGCTGCCCCACCCTTCAAACCGAAACGCATTACTGTTTCCCGGCAGAAATAGGCAGGGTGGTGGCACCTATCCGTGCGGACTCACAAGAGGTCCTACCACCAGTAATTACGCAAATAATAATTTTGCGGGTTTGATTTTTATTACACGATGTTATTCTTGCACCGTGGAAGTCAATCGTGAACATTTGTTGAGTAAGTATTTCATTAGAAAAATTGGTACCCGCCTGAGATTCGAGCACCGGTGCATCGCTCAACACGAATGCACCGAACTTCTTATCTTTTAGACCACGACGACTTCAGATCATCTACCTTCAAGAACAATAAATATTGTAATCGGAGGTTTTCAAGTTTTATTTTTGGATTCTAAATTAAAATAGTACATTCACTATCCTATGTACATAAATAAAAACGTGAATGAGACAATGTACACCGAAATGCGAATTCTCAATTAAATTGCGACGCCAAGCAGTTACATGTAAGTAATTTTATATTTCAGAAAATATGAAATACGCTGCATTTTCCCTTGACAAAGATTTGCTTGTGTCACTCTCTGACATAAAAACTACCCGTTGATTTGTAGAACCAATGGATCTAATTGGTACGTAAAAGCACAAACAAGTGAATACACCGTTGTTTTTTATTATAATAGATTATAATTAAATACTATAATAGAGTAGATACTAAGCTAGATATAATCAGCTTTCTCCAAGTTATGTAATTTTTTTTTTTTTTTTGGTCAGTAGCAAATCGCCGGACTTCCGCCCTTTTCTGGGGATACTGGGCGGGGTAAGTCAGAGTCGAACTGACTAAAACCTCCTGTCGCTCAACAACCATCGTCCAAACCTCGCATGAGACAGAACTCATGACAAGGCAAAGGGGGGAAAGTGAAGCGTTTAGTGCGGAGCACATCTCTCCCATCACCCACCCCCTCGGGACGCCAGACTGGCGGTCGTCGGCGCCACGACCACCAGCCCTCTCGGTCGGCAGACTGTCCGAAGCCCGCCTAGATGGCGCCGGTTAGAGTGGGTTACCCTACGGAATACCCCGCTGGGCCAGAACCAGCGTGGGTCGAGGATAGACGGCCTTCCATCACCCGGATGCTCTTGCGTAAAACGCGTGCAGAGCAGCTTGCACGTCGTCTTCTTAGGCCCCCCTCGCCGGTCCCCAGACCGACATGTGAGGGGGACCCGAAACACTTAGAGGGCCAGGGCTTGGGCGAGATCCGCCTCCCTGGCTCCGAAGTTATGTCATAGGATACTTTTTGCCAAGCAAACTTTTTATTCGTAAGTTTTTGGGATGGTAAGCGATGAAGATGAATCTATGTGCCCATTCAGATTATAAGCTATTTTCATCCATATCCAGTCCGGTATTTTTGCGTGATTGTTTTTTTTTAATTGTGATTACCGGACTCCTTGATATCTATAACGTAAATGCCGCCAATCCACCCTGAGACATGAGTTCTAAGGTCTTAACGTTGTAGTATGTCAACCGCCCCACCTCACACATTACTGCTTCACGATAGATATAGGCAGGGTGGTGGTACCTACACGGGCAAGCTTAACAAACCCTCTCCCACCTGCTACGACCAGTAACTACTCAAATCAAATCAATTTTTTTATTATCAAAGCCAAATCGATTGTTTTTTTATTCAACATAATATATACTTGTTGAACGTCAAAGAGAACTACAAATAGACATATCGATAATATTTGACAAAAAAATATCACTGTAAAATTTTGGTTACTCATTAGTTGAAGTATCATCTGCATTGACGTAAGACAAACACCGTAAGTAGGTAGAGATTATTACGATCCGAGCTCGCAAGCGGACTCAATATCGTTCAATTAAAATAAAACCACTGGATGTAATTTATTGGCGTGTCCAATTCATTTCGCAGTTCAAGTCAAATCCAGTCGATCCGAAACCCCGTGGTACACTGAAGAGCAATTTATTACTTTTAAGTTGTTCCTACCGAGTTGGGTATTAACTTCGATGCCTGCTGAAATACGATTGTTTCAATTGGAAGCTTTAATTCCTGGTTCCTGACAGTTCGTATGTTCACGCTTCTCACTTCGCAAATGGAATAGGTATAATCGTAATTTTTTGATTAGCTGTTTGTATTATGTCATGTCTTATTTTTGAAGTGAAACTTCTTTAGAATCGTTGTGATTTCAAACTCGATGAAACGAAAGGAAACGAAACGAAAAAATAAGGCTTCGAGCGGCGCTGCCAAATCTCGAAGCTCTCCACACGGTCTCGCGTCCCCGACTAGTTCAGTGTGTTTTTGACGTCCCTGCATGCTGTCGTGGTTCTCGGAGCGCCCTGAGATATTTAATTTCTAATTAGTTTGTTATCAACAGATGTCGCTGCACGTAAATTCAACAATGCCTGAATCGCGGTGACGAGATGTTACACTTTTGATAGACTTTCTCGTATTTTTTTTGCTAGATCATACTTACCTGGAGTAGGAATACCGTGATCATGCAGGCGGTTCCCCCAGGGTGAGGCTGCTCCATTGCACTGCGGAGTGGTTGATCCTTGCGATTATTTTTACTTTTTATAAGTTTCACTTCTACCGTGTGTGACTTGCACACACACACATTTTTTTTTNACGAGATGTTACACTTTTGATAGACTTTCTCGTATTTTTTTTGCTAGATCATACTTACCTGGAGTAGGAATACCGTGATCATGCAGGCGGTTCCCCCAGGGTGAGGCTGCTCCATTGCACTGCGGAGTGGTTGATCCTTGCGATTATTTTTACTTTTTATAAGTTTCACTTCTACCGTGTGTGACTTGCACACACACACATTTTTTTTTTGTATAATTTTAGATTTACAGGAGTGCTCGCTGTCTACCTCATGTCAAGTCGCTACGGCAGCTCATCCGTTGCCTACATTACAATGTAAATGTAACCAATTTCAATACCAAATGTGCTAAAAGTTCATCTGTCATTCAAAAAGTCGCTCTCCAATGCAGGTCTGTGTGATAACTTGAATATTCAAAGCTTTACGAGAAAAATTCAGTCATTCAAAAGTACACTGTATATGTCAAAGTCCCTGAAGACATTAAGCACCTGATCCAATACACCGAGCAACATTTTTCAACATTGTGTTGTTTATTTCAATATGGTTATTTATGGAACTTTTTGATTGAAAGTCAGTTCGCACGCTGAAACTCCTTTTCAAATGTAGACCGAAGATAGATGTTTTACCATCGTGAAACCCCGAAACACAAAGTAATAAAATAAAACATTTACAAACCTCAATAATAAAATAATAAAATTACTGGAGGTAGGACCTCTTGTGAGTCCGCGCGGTTAGTTACCACCACCCTGCCTATTTCTGCCGTGAAGCAGTAATGCGTTTCGGTTTGAAGGGTGTGGCAGCCGTTGTAACTATACTTGAGACCTTAGAACTTATATCTCAAGGTGGCGCATTTACATAGTAGATGTCTATGGGCTCCAGTAACCACTTAACACCAGGTGGGCTGTGAGCTCGTCCACCAATCTAGCAATAAAAAAAATATAAAAAAAAATTGATATATTCGAATCAACCTACTGGTATTGCGTTTTCTCACTTGGCGCCCAACTCTGATATATTATGGTAGATGTCTATAGGCTCCGGTAAGCCGTGAGCACGTCCACCCACCTAAGCAATAAAAAAAATATTGGTACATACGCTCTTCGAGCACATGTTTTCAATGCACAAATAGCATACTACCGTAGCTAGAATCAAGCTTCAGTCACTCAAGCAGGGCGCTTTATAATTGAACTAAATGACGGTACCATCTCAATCTATACTTCTATACTAATATTATAAAGAGGAAAGATTTGTTTGTTTGTTTGTTTCGAATAGGCTCCGAAACTACTGGACCGATTTGAAAAATTCTTTTTCCATTAGAAGCCGACATTGTCCCTGATGAACATAGGCTACTTTTTTAATTTTTTTTAAATTTTTTTTGTTTGTTTCTTGTGTGTTTTAATGTTTCCGAAGCGAAGCGAGGGCGGGTCGCTAGTTACGATATAAATACATTCATTTACTAGAAGCAATAAGCATTATAACATAAAAAAGACACCCTGTAATAAAAAAATTAGATTCTGCAACTTCTTTTAACAACTATTGGCCTGAAGATTGCAAAGATTTCACTAAAGCTGATATGAAGAAGGTATAACCGCAAAAGTTTGTCTTGCGTATTAATGCTAATCATTTTAGCCATTTCGATTATGATTGTTAGTCGAAATTCGTTTCTCTTAGTGACTTCCAAATGTTGACGAAAGTTTCTTTAGACCACATTAGACCCTCTGCCTTAAACAATAAGCAAGTTACGAGCGTCCTTTTTATGTTTGCCTGTAATAACTAATTAAAAAACGTTTTTCATTATTTTTATTTTTCTACCCTCACTGCGACGTAATAATTTAGGTAAGAATATCCTAAGCTAATTTTTAGCTGTTTGGGTAAATATAAAATGGCTCCTCGCAGCGGGTAGACGTCGTTTGTCATACAATTACTTGCCTTGTTAGCTTACCTGCTGCAGAGCTTAAAACGTTTAGAAATTACATTAATGAAAAATAAATGTCAAAGTCACATTTATGAGTGAATGAAATAAGTCTGCGCACTATAAGGTCACTAACGGAATTTTAAGTTAATCATTTTATTTTTTACACCATAATTATTATTTTTCATATTTTTTATGATTGAACGATTATTTGTGGCCCGGAGACCGATTTCCAGTTTCTCCAGGACAGGTGGGTGAGCACGGATTCAGCCAGGAGGGGTGGGATTTGATAACAGCTGCCCGAGCGCCTCCAAGGAGACCTTTTTTTTTACCTAAGCTTGAGAGGCTATTTCAGCGTAACCTTAACTAGTAGGTGAGCTCACGGGGCTCAAATCGGAGTGATGCTAACACTGACCCTAGTAAGAGCAATGCTTCGCAGAATCTACTAACAGATCGGAATCCCGACTTGCTGACAAGATCCGAACACCATACTATTGTTAGGTCATCATATATACACTTGTCTAACATAAAATACTTCTGTAAAAGTATATGTACAAATATATTCACAGTACATCCATCCACAAATAATTATAATCACCATTGAGAGTAAGTGAAGTTATGATGATTTATCTGTGTAAATGTAAACAATACTTTATTGGAACGAGGGCCAACCTTAATAAGCACAGCTACAGCTAAAGCGTATTCTGAGCTTGCGAAGAATAGAACAAAGTGTATCCTATTTTTGTCTTGTAAAATAAACAAAATACAAATAGAGTCCATGAAACCGTTTTTAGGTCATAACATTTAGTATACAGGAGATTTCGGGGGCGATAAATCGATCTACCTACGGTTTATTTTCAGAAAATGTTATTTTATTCGTGTTTTCAATAATCAACTTTCTCGATAATCAACTTTATGACTCTTCCCGACATCTATTGGCGAATAATAATACTATTTCTACTGCTTTAAAGACACAACAAGATGGCGTTATAAAAAAAAAAAAAACTAGCAAAGCTCGGTCATCATCTACTACACTTTATTGCACACCAAAACACAATTTACATTCAATAAACAGTCAAAAAGCAGATACATTTGTACAATAGGCGGTCTTATCGCTAAAAGCGATCTCTTCCAGACAACCGTTTAATTTACAGAAATTCTGGAAAATATAAAAATATAGTAAGTATGTCGCGGTGTACTAAAGACAATACATCATTGCAGTTTGTATAGGTATAGGTTATATGTAGTTGAATGAACTGATCAATTATATTAACTTCTATATAATTCTGTGCTCTTCAACAAACCCTCATAAAACTTACCTGTTTAGGTCTACAGGGAATATAGAGCGAAAACATTTTATTAGATACGCTTTTTTTTACAGAGTACGTTATAATACAATTTAATAAAAGATAAACAGTTTCTCATTACTGAACGCAATTCTGAATGAGAGACATTGATGTTCTATAGTCGCATCTTTCCTGAGTTTTGGACGACACTTGCACAGTGAAGAACCGAATATTTCACCAATTTTTGAGTAATGAAATCATCATATTAAGATTTATAAAGATAATTTATCGGCTTTTATTCTCTCGCTCCGTTAAAATAAGTAATTTCGCTCTCACTAATATTATTTTACGTACCATTCTATTCAGGTACCATTCTATAGTAGGTCAAAGTGTCTGATGATCTGAAGACCTGATTTTTTTATTTTGGTTGGACGATCTTTCTTTTTTTTTTTTTTTCGGGCCGGGGGCCGAACCTCCTAACGAGGTCCCCGCGCCTAGGGGGCGCGCGGGGTATGTGAGACTCAACGATCTGCAGGTGTTGAGAGCAGATCGCGGGCCCAAGGATTTTAGGGCCCACCCACTAAACGACTCCCCTACACTCTTACACCCGACGTCCGATCTCCGTCCGGGGTCAGAACCCGGTCAGAGTAGGGGGGTTCCGGCGGTCAACACTACAACCAGACACGCGGCACCACCCCGAGGACGCCCGACCGACGGGTCGTCGAGGCGATAGTCGACGACCGACGACGTCGGTCTCCGCGGTACGGCGGCCCTGCCAGGCCGCCCAGGCAATGCCGCTGGTGTTCCGGGATACCCCGCTGGGCAAGAACCAGCCTGCCGGGTCGGAACGCGATACACCGCCAACCGGGTTGCTCTTCCACAGTATGTTCGGCGACGACAGCGACGACGAAAAACCGACGCGTCGTCCCGTCCTCCTGGTGCCAGCGCGCTAGAGTGACGGTAACGTGCGGCGCAGCCTCAACCCCCTTAGGTTGGACGATCTCACGGCCCTCCTGGTGTTAAGTGGTTACCGTAGCCCATAGACATCTACAACGTAAATGCCGCCATCCACCTTGAGATATGAGTTCTAAAGTCTCAGTATAGTTACAACGGCTGCCCCATCTTTCAAACCGAAACGCATTACTGCTTCACGACAGAAATAAGTGGGGTGCTGGTACCTATCCGTGTGGACTCACAAGGCATCCCATTGTCGGTAAAATATCCTATCCACAATATAAATCCTACCACCAGATTTTAAATAACTAGTGGTTTAGCGTCGGGTTGGGTTTTCGCGAATTGTGAACATAACTAAGACCACCTTAAAGGCTCAATCTCATCGTCTTTAATGACAAAAACTGTGAAAAATTTCAAAATCAGTACAGTGAAAATAAGAAACGCCAGGATTTTTTGACGGGAACGCGAGGAGTGAAGTTGTGTGATTTGTTTTATTTTGTCAATTTAGTGTTTCTTCAGGTTTGAATGTATAATAACGATGGTTTATTCTGTTTAATATCTGTGAAAGTGCACAAATATGGGAAAATGAAGCAAAGCCGCTGGACATAACTACTCGGGATCCTCTAAAAAGTCCACTGAAAAAATCCGAGTAAATGACTACCATTTTGCTAAGATTATATTTCATCCATTTTGCTAAGCTTTTAATCATCCTCATTTCATTTCACTCCGTATTATCATTTTTCATAAAAATAAGAATATAAATGAAAGGTCTTAGTTACCAGGTCATAAAATCTCCTTAAAAAAAAGAAACGCCATCCATATGTCTAAATTTCTGTCAACAAAATAAAAAACTTAAATTCCCAGTAACACTAACTCCGGTCCTAAAATAGTACGCCAGAAATCACGCACTTCCATCAGTCACGTGCGCCAGAAGTCGCGGAACATGCTTGTCACGTCGATGTAATTGTTGCCAATCCGGCCCACTGGGAATACCGCTTTTCATAACCTTTCCTAAGCCAAATTCTCGGAGCCGTAGATAAGTTCACAATGAGCGCATTCGACAAATATGTCGAGGACTGGAAGAAATCTAAATTTTATTAGAGACTAACTTGGCCGAGCTTGGCAGCTACGGCTGCCCCAACCTTCAAACCGAAACGCATTACTGCTTCACGGCAGAAATAGGCAGGGCGGTGGTACCTACCGGTGCGGACTCACAAGAGGTCCTCCTACCTTCAGTAAATATTATGTAAACCAGCTATCAAATGCCTAACTTCACAGCAGAAATAGACAAACTATTTATCCGTGCTGATCTACAATACGCTCTACCATTATTTAGTACGTGAATTAAAGCTTTACGGGTTTCATGCTTACACGACGTCTTATCCTGGAAATCGCCCGTGACACGAGATTTATACGTATTTAAATAATTTCTTTATTTTTTTATTGCTTAGATGAGTGGACGAACTCACAGCCCACCTGGTGTTAAGTGGTTACTGGAGCCCATAGACACCTACCACGTAATTGTGCCACCCACCTTGAGATGCGCCACCCACCTTGAGATATAAGTTCTAAGGTCTCAGTATAGTTACAACGGCTACCTGACTTTTCGAACCGAAACGCATTACTGCTTCACGGCGGAAATAGGTGGGCCTAGTAGCTTCACGGCGGAAATAAATAAAACTAGTACCTACCATACTTTATTTGAACCAAGATCCAACGCGAATTTATTAGACGTATCATCGATAGAAGCACCCAGTGGATATTATTTCATAGCTCACACGGTTCAAACTGAGCTTTCCTCTTTATTATGCTTATTGAAACTCGCAGCCCTTTCGAATAAGTCCCTGCACAAGTATAAAGCACAAACTAAAGTTCGGGCAGCGTGACGACGCGGTATACATTATGTTTTGTTTTCGTTGTCTATCGCAAACTTGCCTAACGTAATTTAAGTTTGGTGTTAACTTGAACTTGTTACTCAGTTCACGAAACTTCTGTTGCATTCTCATGTTTTTACTGTAGAACATGAAGTATGTGGTAAGTATGTGGTCCAAGAAGTACGTTCAGTGATGGTAAGCCATCCTGGGACAAAGCGAGCTAGGTTGTTTCTCTTATACACATTCTGTTTACGGGTGTCGGCCACTAGATGGATTGTTATTAGTTTCTCATTGCTCCTGTAAATGTCAGTAACGTATTAACTATCTTGTATTTTATTTTTAATAGCGACCCGCCCTCGCTTTGCTTCGGAAACTGTAATTTATTATTAATTTCTCAACTATTTAATGGATGTCATTATACATATATACCTTCCTCTTCAATCAGTCTATCTATTAAAAAAAACTGCATCTAAATCCGTTGCGTAGTTTTAAAGATTTAAGCATACATAGGAACAGATATAGGGACAGAGATACGACTTTGTTTATATTAAGTAGTGATGATGGATTTAAAAAAAAATATTTTTTTATAAATAATTTAATATATATATAAATGGGAAAGAGGTTGTTTCTCTTATACACAGCATTCTTATTACAAGAGAATTTTAATTTAAGAATGAATAATGAAGAAAACCACAATACAATACACCGAAAAAGAAGTTTCACTTCTTTCACGTGCACCAAACTGCACGCACACCATTTTCCTTTTGCAAAATATGGTTTAAATAATTAAAGAACAATCAGCCTTCCTTACATATTTCTTGATTTAAACCACAAAGAAAGGAAACATGCCGTAATTTATTTCAAAATCATAAACTTCTAATAATTCCGCTTGTAATCTAATAACAATCAATTAATCATGCGATTTTTGATACGAATCCCGTAAATATAACTAAAGAAAAGCACTAAAGGTTTTGGAACGAGCGCCTCGTATAATTTATGGGTTATTTTAACAACGCTCCCTTTAAATTATTACTCCGGGACACTCAGTGTCTTGTGAGAAGAAAATTGAAAATTTTCCCAGTTAAAAAATTTCATTATCTTTTAAATTTTTAAAACAATCGCGTATTGAATTTTGAAACATATTTTTTTTTATAATATTGCCTTTGTGGACAAGCTCACAGCCCACCTGCTGTTAAGTGGTTACTGGAACCCATAGACATCTACAACGTAAATGCGCCACACACCTTCAGATATAAGTTCTAAGGTCTCGGTTTAGTTACAACCGCTGCCCCACCCTTCAAACCGAAACGCATTACTGCTTCACGGTAGAAATAGGCGGGGCGGTGGTACCTACTCCTGCGGACTCACAAGAGGTCCTACCACCAGTAAACCATAACTAAGTTTCTTGTGTTTTGAAGTCTCTTTATTATTAGAATACGGACTGACACAGTACATCTGTGTCAATATGTGGGCCTAGTTCGAGTTTCTCAAGATTATTCCAATAGCTTTCTCATTACGATCTTAAATTACGAAATAACCAAATGCTAGTTTCTAAAGTTAAGATAAGCATCCAAAATCATATTCATTGAATTATAGTTATAGTTATAGAATATACTCAAAGATGGTTTAATGAATTCTGTGATCTAATTACCATAACAACACGCTAATTTAGCTTAATGAAATTCTGAAATAACATGGTTAATAAATTTGTGTTAAGAAATTTGAACCAAAGAAAACACCTGAGATCATCTTATCGTAAAGATGAAAGCCAGTTAATAAATATAAATTGGAGTAGTCCTTTAGCTATTAGTAACTCTTTTAGTAAAAGGTCAATGTCGTGTATAAAAATATAGTGTAAAATAGTTGCCTTTAGTAGATTCTAATGTTTCAACGCATTGAAAAAAAAAAAGGATTGTGTGGTTTTATTACCCCCACGGTAAAAGTGAAACTTTTTTTCAGATTTTAATCTCTGCCAAACAACATGTACATTAAACACTGACAAAAACAAACAAAATAGCGTGGAGCACTAGCACAAATGAGTAATAGTCTATACACTACACGGTCAGCTGCTGCGAACTATAGGCGCCGCCATATTGGCCTTTGCTGCTCTGACGAGCGCCTTTCACTTTATCCCTATCCCTCGGCCGACCGTCACGCGACTTGCAACACACAGACGAAAAAGTTTCAGACGATGTAATAAATGTTTCACTTTAAAAAGTTATAAAAGTCGAAATGGACAAACTAAAGAAGAGTCATAGAATCGCACAATCTCTGTGTTATAATAGTTTCGTCACTATGTGTTCAGTTTTGGAACGTCAAAATGCAAAATGTCAGCGAGCGACGTCTACCATGACTCCAAATCTCTTATCAATCCAGCCGCAAAGAGTAATGCATTAAATTTACGGTTTTCTTATATTAAGTCGTTAATTTGTAAAGGTACAATAAATATCTCATACAAAATACAGTCCACGCTTAATTATCATAACGCAACACTCTTCTTGCGAATATCCTGCCAGTTATGCCAGTCATAAGAACTTATAACTCAAGGTGGGTGGCGCATTTATGTTGTAGATGTCTATGGGCTCCAGTAACCATTTAACACCAGGTGGGCTATGAGCTCGTCCAACCATCTAATAAAAAAATAAAAAAAACTTGAAACTCCTCCGCGCGCATATAGGGCTGAGCCGCACCGGAATTTTAATTTTAAGTACAAACAATTTCAAATTATAAAGTTCATGCATCTATGAACAGTACATACTTTAAGCAACGCAAAATACAATATCGAACAAAAGCTTTGCTTTGAGCTAAAAAAGACCTTCGCAAATCATATTATCAGTCTAATTCGAAATCACTAAGCGCATCCCCGAAGACCTAGAACAGAATTGCGAACGAAAATCCCTTTTGAAATTGTACCAACTAAGTCGTTAAACTGTTTTGAGCCTCTGTCGGGAAACAGAGACTTTTAGTAACATTGCTGCTGGTTCAGTAGAAAATATTATGATATTCGAGTCTTGAAGAAATCTTGTTTTAGTGTTATAAAACAGAAGATATGCTAAGCGATGCATAAAAATTGTGGCATGTTATATTTCGATAGCTCTATAAAAAATGCATTTTGACTCATCATTCAGTCGGTAGATCTTGAGTACAAATTTTAATGAAATATAAATGTTAATCTTTTTTTTTATTCATTAGATGGGTGGACGTGCTCACGGCCCCCCTGGTGTTAAGTGGTTACTGGAGCCCATAGACATTTACAATGTAAATACGTGGTCTCAGTATAGTTACAACGGCTACCTTACCCTTCAAACCGAAACGCATTACTGCTTCCCGGCAGAAATAGGCAGGGCGGTGGTACCTACCCGTGCGGACTCACAAGAGGTCCTACCACCAGTAATAACGCAAATTATAATTTTGCGGGTTTGGTTGTTATTACACGATGTTATTCCTTCCACGGGAAGTCAATCGTGAATATTTATGAAGTACGTATTTCATTAGAAAAATTGGTACCCGCCAGCAAGATTCCAACACCAGTGCATCCGCTACATACGAATGCACTGGACGTCTTATCCTTTAGGCCATGACGACTTCAAATATATCCCTTTTCTATTACTGTCAATTAAAATAGTATGTAGGGTTAATTAGGTTTCATAACTTACGAGTGATAAATCTTCACAATAGTACAACATCATGCCTTCTGATTTAAGAGAGAGATAGCCACTGTCATAATGGAACATGACTCTTAGACCTTATGTCTTGGATTCTGGTGGCTACTACAACAGATGGGTGTACCTCTGTTTTCCTTACAAATATAAATAGAAAAACAGTTCACTAAGTTGACACTTACGTACGTTGTAGTTTCTATAGTTATGTATGAAAAGCTTTTCTAAAGGTTTTGAGGTGAAATTTCTTAGAGGGCGTTACAATAAGAGAATTGAAGGTAAAGTTTTAGGGACTTGTCCCGTTTAGAATACGCCGTTACAAATTTTTATCTATAAATATTGTAGACGAGAAGAGCTCATGTCCAAAGTGCTAACCGGAAACCATAGATACAACAAAGTAAATACATCCACCCATAGATATAACAAAGTTAATACATCCACCATAGATATAACAAAGTTAATATTTCCCCCCTACGTGAAATTTGAGACAGTCTCAATCCCATTATAATACGTATGTTATTTTGTCTAGAACATAGATTTTCATATCTTTTATAATGTTTTACTTCCATCACGTATACAGTGTGGTTGCCTGATAAAATTTTGGATGATAAGAGTTAATGCAACAAAAAGCACATTTGGCTATTGATTAATATTCAAAGTTTTGGTGTGCAATAAATTATACTCCACTCTACTTTACATAAAGATAAGTGAGGATCTCTAAAACCGTCCGCTGGCTTTACGGTATATGAATTGACGTTGCCCACAATCGTACATCGCAATATGAAGGGATTTGCGCTTCGAGAGAGCCAATGATCCTGGGCCCGCTCGGCTTATGAGTTGCTGGACTACTTTTAGGATTTAAAACTATATTGTTGATATTATTTTGACTGGTGCTGAAGTTGTATTTTATGCTAGTCTGTGTGAGTTATGAATTTGTTTTATTCATTTACGCTGATTTCAGAAAAGGAACGAAATTTTTAGTTTACATTAAATGGAGTAACTATACTGAGACCTTAGAACTTATATCTCAAGGTGGGTGGCGCATTTATGTTGTAGATGTCTATGGGCTCCGGTAACCACTAAACACTAGGTGAATTATGAACTCGTCCACTCATCTAGGTAATAAAAAAAGGAGAACTTTGGATAATATATTATTATGTTCATACTCACACATCTACAACATTTATACATTTTTAAAGATGCAGAACTAACAAGCAAACAACAGATATTTTTTCTGAGCAGAGTTGATTCAATTATTGAAGAATCCCTGTCATTTTAATAAGTTCTAGAGTCCATAGATTCACTAAAATTAATACCACCACCTACATTGGAGTCAGTTTCTTTAGAATTACGGTTATCTCATGACATGGCCTAAAGAAAAAGATGATCTATGTACTTAAACCCAGATAAGCCTACTGTCCTATATTTAGGACAGTAGAAATAAAAAAATATCAGAATACCCTCTTTATCTAAGATTATTTAGTCTTATGATTTGCAGTAAGAAACGTGTCAGCTTTATTAGAAAAAATAAAAAGACAGTTATTTTAACANATAAAACAATTAAACACTTCCAGGAAAGCAGTTTGTCGGCAGATGTACCACGAACACAGAAATAACGAAAGGAAACAAAACAAATAAAAACTTCCAGGAAAAAACACTTGGTCGGCAGATGTACCACGAACACAGGCCGCGCGAACAATGGCCGGGCTAACAAAAGCCGGGCGAACAAAGGCCGGGCGATCGAGTGGTCGATGGGCACGTCCGCACGTGACGGGTGCCTCTATCGGAATGATTAATTTTAAGTACAAACAATTTCAAATTATAAAATTCATGCATCTATGAGTAGTACATACTTTAAACAACGCAAAATACAATATCGAACGAAAGCTTTGCTTCGAGCTAGAAAGGACCTTTGCAAATCATATTATCAGCCTAATTCGAAATCACTAAGCGCATCCCCGAAGACCTAGAACAGAATTGCGAACAAAAATCCCTTTTGAAATTGTACCAACTAAGTCGTTAAACTGTTTTGAGCCTCTGTCGGGAAACAGAGACTTTTAGTAACACTGCAGCTGGTTCAGTAGAAAATACTATGATATTCGAGTCTTGAAGAAATCTTGTTTTAGTGTTATAAAACAGAAGATATGCTAAGCGATGCATAGAAATTGTGGCATGCTATATTTCGATAGCTCTATAAAAAATGCATTTTGACTCATCATTCAATTTGTAGATCTTGTTCACGGATTTTAATGAAACATAAATGTTAATCTTTTTTTTATTGATTATATGGGTGGACGTGCTCACGGCCCACCTGGTGTTAAGTGGTTACCGGAGCCCATACATATACAACGTAAATGCCGCCATCCACCTCGAGACATGAGTTCTAAGGTATAGTATAATTACAACAGCTGCCCCACCCTTTAAACCGAAACGCATTACTGCTTCACGGCAGAAATAGGCAGGGCGGTGGTACCTACCCGTGCGGACTCACAAGAGGTCCTACCACCAGTAATTACGCAAATTATAATTTTGGGGGTTTAGTTTTTATTACACTATGTTATTCCTTCACCGTGGAAATCAGTCGTGAACTTTTGTGAAGCAGGTATTTCATTAAAAAAATTGGTACCCGCATGCGAGATCCGACCAGTCTCAATCCCATTATAATACGTATGTTATTTTGTCTAGAACATAGATTTTCATATCTTTTATAATGTTTTACTTCCATCACGTATACAGTGTGGTTGCCTGATAAAATTTTGGATGATAAGAATTAATGCAACAAAAAGCACATTTGGCTATTGATTAATATTCAAAGTTTTGGTGTGCAATAAATTATACTCCACTCTACTTTACATAAAGATAAGTGAGGATCTCTAAAACCGTCCGCTGGCTTTACGGTATATGAATTGACGTTGCCCACAATCGTACATCGCAATATGAAGGGATTTGCGCTTCGAGAGAGCCAATGATCCTGGGCCCGCTCGGCTTATGAGTTGCTGGACTACTTTTAGGATTTAAAACTATATTGTTGATATTATTTTGACTGGTGCTGAAGTTGTATTTTATGCTAGTCTGTGTGAGTTATGAATTTGTTTTATTCATTTACGCTGATTTCAGAAAAGGAACGAAATTTTTAGTTTACATTAAATGGAGTAACTATACTGAGACCTTAGAACTTATATCTCAAGGTGGGTGGCGCATTTATGTTGTAGATGTCTATGGGCTCCGGTAACCACTAAACACTAGGTGAATTATGAACTCGTCCACTCATCTAGGTAATAAAAAAAGGAGAACTTTGGATAATATATTATTATGTTCATACTCACACATCTACAACATTTATACATTTTTAAAGATGCAGAACTAACAAGCAAACAACAGATATTTTTTCTGAGCAGAGTTGATTCAATTATTGAAGAATCCCTGTCATTTTAATAAGTTCTAGAGTCCATAGATTCACTAAAATTAATACCACCACCTACATTGGAGTCAGTTTCTTTAGAATTACGGTTATCTCATGACATGGCCTAAAGAAAAAGATGATCTATGTACTTAAACCCAGATAAGCCTACTGTCCTATATTTAGGACAGTAGAAATAAAAAAAATATCAGAATACCCTCTTTATCTAAGATTATTTAGTCTTATGATTTGCAGTAAGAAACGTGTCAGCTTTATTAGAAAAAATAAAAAGACAGTTATTTTAACAGTTTTTACCTTATATTTTACCTTATAAGTGTGTAATAAAAGTGCGTTGCAGACATGGCAAATGACAGGTATGTATCAAAAGTTATATTTTACTCGTGAGTTGTTTTTTTCTGTGTTAATATCTAGTTGATAACCTTAACTTTTGTACTAAATAAATATTCTAGCAAAATAATATAAATAAATTACTCATAACTTGTTACAAATACTAGCGTACTATATATAGGACAGTAGGATAATATACATGATTTTAGTACAATAATACAACTTTTTCTTTACAGACCGTTAGCTGCGCATGAAATTTTAGATGCTTTAGAAAATGTTTCTGATAATGAAGAAGATTATAGAGAACGACTGATATGTATTCTACCTCCTCCTGTTGATCCTGACTGTCTCACTGACGAAGATTCGGGTGAAGAAGATAATGTAACTTTGAATAATTTGCCACGAAACATTCTGCTTCAACCGGCTGAAGTAATGATTCAAGGGCAGATTATGGTGAGTGATACAGAAGAAGAACCTTCTGATTCTACAGGTCGAACTAAACGTAGGCGTACCTACGCATGGAGAAAACGGGACTTGGCAAAAAATCCCGTGAATTGGCCAGATGTTCAAGGCGCTTGCCAAGATAAGCGCCCAATTGAGTGGTTTGAAAACTTCTTAGATGAAGATGTTATTTCGTTGTTGGTGTCAGAGAGCAATAAATATGCTGTCAAAAAGAATTTGCCTGGAGACATAACCACTGAAGATATGAAATGTTTCATCGGCATATTGTTGGTTAGTGGTTATTCATGGCTCCCCCGTAGAAGAATGTATTGGGAAAACTCCCCTGATACAAAGAATGAATTGATCAGCTCGGCTATGACTAGGGATAGATTTGACTTTATTTTTCGCCACCTTCATGTCAATGATAATCTGGATTTGCAAGACAAATACACAAAAGTACGCCCCCTAGTTACACTTCTAAATAAAAAGTTCTTAGAGTTTTCTCCTCTTGAAGAGCATTACGGTGTAGATGAGGCCATGATCCCCTACTATGGTAGACATGGCTGCAAACAGCACATAAAAGGTAAACCTATTAGGTACGGGTTCAAAGCTTGGGTTGGTGCTACACGGTTAGGGTATGTTTTATGGATGGAACCATACCAAGGTGCTACAACTATGTGCAATCCAATATATAAAGAATTGGGGCTGGGTGCAAGCGTTGTTCTCACTTTTTGCGATGTGCTGATTTCACGTGGCTTCGACCTTCCTTACCACGTAGTTTTTGATAATTTTTTTACTGGGACGCCCTTGCTGGAAGAGATAACAAAGAAAGGCCTTCGTTGCACTGGGACAGTTCGAGAAAACAGGACATCTAGTTGTCCTCTGATTACATCGAAGTTACTGAAAAAAAAGGAACGTGGTGCTGTCGATTACAGAACGACACATGACAACACGTTCATTATTGCTAAATGGCATGACAATAATATATTCAGTATTGCTTCTAATGCTGTAGGAATAAATCCTAAACAATCTGCCAAACGCTTCTCACAAAGTGAAAAGAGAAACATTGTCATAGAAGAACCACATATGGTGTCCATCTATAACAAATATATGGGAGGAGTGGATCGGTCTGATGAAAATATTTCACATTACCGAATTGGTATACGAGGTAAGAAATGGTACATGCCGTTGCTCACACACATGATTGATCTTGCCGAACATAATGCATGGCAGTTATATAAAATAAATCATGGAAAACTGGATCATCTTGGCTTTCGCAGAAGGGTAGCAATTGCTTTGATTGAATCAAACAGAAAAAATGCCAAAAGAGGGCCTAGCCGACCCTCCCATCATGAACATGCTGATAGTCGTAAAGACCAAATGAATCATCTGGTTATTCCTCAATCGAAGCAAACACACTGTCGTCAATGTCACAAAAAATGTTTGACACGTTGCAAGAAATGTGATGTTGGAGTGTGTGTCAAGTGTTTTGAAACATATCATTCATAAATAGTGTTAATCTAGTAAATTACATATAACAATGGGTAATATAATCAATAGTTATCTAATAAACTACACTTTTTGATTACATTCTGTTTTGTCATAAATGGCTTTTATTTCCTCTTATTATCCTACTGTCCTACATATAGGACGGCTGTTTCCCTGAAAGCCTTACACTTAATTTTTTTTTCATATTTTTTTTTATGTTGCATAAGATCTAATAAACTAAATAATGTAACTTTTTTCAAAATTTTCAGAAAATTTTAGTTTCAGGCTTATCTGGGTTAATATTAATTTTACTGATAAACACTTATTCTTTTTACTATGTGTACTATAACCCCATATCCAATGTCGCATCAATCACAGCGGTTTTTGTTAGCATAATATTTTGTAGTCATGTTTCAGTTTTTTTTTTGAGCTTTCGAATTTTTAACAAACAAGAACAGCAGCACACTACGAACTTTTCAACATTTGCAAGCAAAATTTGAAGTAGCATGAATACGGAATACGAGCCGAGAAGTCGTACATAGTAAGTTGGTTAAGAAGCGATGTATAAGTTTGTAACTTGCCGCGGGCTTCACATCAGTTTGCAGTTTCAAGGCTCCAATGTCGTTGAAGATATGGGAAGCTTTAAGCGCTATTTCAGCAAGTGTCGAAATATGAGTAGATGCATTTGTAATTTTATGATGGAATTGTGCGGTAATTAAATAATGAAATGCAAATGCCTTTACATAAAAAAGAGATAATTTGAGAAAGCTGGTATCTACACTGTCTTTTCATTCTATTACATATTTACTGAAATTCTCCTCGCAAGAATAATGTGAGTCGGCAAAATGTATAGATTTAATAAAAAAAATGTTTTTTTTTTTATTTTTATTTATTTATTGGGTTCACACAACTGGATGAAAACTGCCTACATAAACATTGAACTTATTTAATAAATGTGTAAAAATAAATGTGGTTGGTCTACAGCTCGGTGTGGATCACGGAACTTAAATTTATTTTAAGTGAGGCTAGAGAAGCATGGCAAACAAATATGTCAATTTCATCACATATACTATTTGCCAGGGAAGTCATACGATAGACAGGAGAGTGCTGGTCAAGATTACTTTAGATTTTTGGTAGGTGGAAAGTTTTCCGATTACATAAGTGGCTTGCCAAGCGCGGTACGCTTAAGTGAATACGTTCAAGTGAGGCTATTATGCTGTGTATAAGCTTGTAAAGGAACACAATATCAGCCGCTTTACGTCGTGTGCTTAATGACTGGATCCGATAGAACGAAAGGCGTTCCTTATATGATTTCAGTTGGTGACACTTATTATCATTAAAAGCGAGATGACAAAGGAATTTTATATGATGTATTTAGATTTGGAACACAGCAATCCATATATAAATTTCTTGATGATTCTTCTCAGTNTGTATAAGCTTGTAAAGGAACACAATATCAGCCGCTTTACGTCGTGTGCTTAATGACTGGATCCGATAGAACGAAAGGCGTTCCTTATATGATTTCAGTTGGTGACACTTATTATCATTAAAAGCGAGATGACAAAGGAATTTTATATGATGTATTTAGATTTGGAACACAGCAATCCATATATAAATTTCTTGATGATTCTTCTCAGTGGTGATTCTGTATTCCGAATCTGTGTGAAATTCATGAGGACAAAAAGCACCCGTAAGGAACGAATGTCGGGTCTGGCTGGTATCGTGTAGTGTTGGGAGCAGTTAGCAAACAAATGGCTTTTTATTTCTGAATTAGTATTCAAGTGTTTCAGTGTAAAGGGTATGTGAGCAGACAGTCATTTTACATTACCATCGAAACTGCAGTTTGAGTTTAATCTGTGGTTTCTAGGGACTACATGTATGTGGGGATTGATTCTTGTCAGTGAAATTAGTGACATAGTGCAAAATCAAGTGACAGTGCAAGATCCCTCCCGCCGCCTGAGTCATATGTTAAAAATTAGGTCCTATTACGTGTCTCTATATAAATTCATCAAAAATACAGTGGGGAAATTATAATATGCCGAATAAAAATACTTAAGACTTGGCCTAAAGGTCAGGCCATAAACTCAAAAAAAAAACACATGTATGTGTTTTATATTCAGGGTGGGCCAATAAAACGGTTGATGAATTTGACACAAACTTATTTTTTTATTTCGTCTTAATCGTCCTAATCTATGTAACTAAAATATAAACCTCTTGCTTCTTCAGAGTTACACCGCGTCTTTCCGCCGTTGCGTCCGGCAACTACCCTCTTCTCTTGCTTAAGAAATAAAAATAAGTGTTCCGCATTCATTAGCCGTCTTTCTTACTTCCTAACAGGACGTCTCCTATCTCTCTTTCTCAGTCATGCTCCATATCTGTCATTCATCCATACCGTTCCATTTCATTCCTACATGTATATATACGCATCTATTTATCTGAGGCTATGAAAAAAACCGGATACCACAGAAAATAAAACTTGAATGGCGCCATTCACTACATGACTTAATGTTAAAATCAAATTCCAAAATATATGATTGCTTCGAAGCAAAGCTGGCTATAGGGTACACCGTTGATAGCATAAAGAAGTTTAATTTTGAATTGCTTAACTTGTTTCTCTTAAAATCTAAAAACCAAAGAAATTTTCCATCGTACTTATGTAAGAAGAACCATTAGAGTTTCCATTTAACAAATCTTGCCGCATCGTGTGCAGGAGGGCGTACATGAGTTAATGGAGATCAAGCCGAGCTTAAGTACTCTTGCACTGCTCACGGATTTGATAAATCAAAGTGTACTATAATAACTTGAGTGGATAAAACCACTCGCGAAATGTATTTTTTTTTTGTTAAATATCAATAGAGGATGGCGTATATGTGATGCGTAGAGAGGAGATGCATGTGACTAGAAGATGTATGGAAATGGTAGTGTAAGGTAAAGGGGGAAGAGGTCGATTGAAGAAGACATGGATGGAGTGTGTGTATGACGATATGAGAGAAAGAGGAGTGAGTGTTGAGATGACGGCTGGTAAAGAAGAATAGAATAGATTAATTCACTGTACCAACCCCACCTAGTGAAATAAGGGGAGAAAAAGAAGAAGAAGATCAATAGAGGACAGTACGGCTCGGAGTCTGCCATTCATGCCACACATTAAGATCCAAACGCCCGCACTTGTGAACGGACCTTTATCACGTACAAACTTTGCTAACTTACAGCTTAACCACAAATATGCTTAGTTTCTTGTCTTAGCTTAAGTTCTAATTAGATTCCCTAATTTGGTTTAAGTCACAGCAGATTTACAAAAGGCTAAAAGGGTCAAATTTAAAGGGTGATTTTGAAGATAAGGGTACTCATGACACAATGTGACGTTTGGATCTGAATGAATAGGAATTAACCCTTCTTCAAGTCATAAATATATATTTTTAAAAAAAAATTATTGCCTATATGTGTGGACGAGCTCACAGCCCACCTTGAGAATTGAGAACTGAGAACTTGACTTCCACGATGAAGGAATAACATCGTGTAATAAAAACCAAACTCGCAAAATTAAATTTGCGTAATTACTTGTGGTAGGACCTCTTGTGAGTCCGCACGGGTAGGTATCACCGCCCCGCCTATTTCTGCCGTGAAGCAGTAATGCGTTTCGGTTTAAAGGGTGGAGCAGCCGTTGTAACTATACGAGACCTTAGAACTTATATGTCAAGGTCTGTGGCGCGTTTACGTTGTAGATGTCTATGGGTTCCAGTAATCACTTTGAGAATTGATACGTCGAGTCACTCAAAAATCTTGCGAACCTCAAAAAGCTGATGGTAGTAGGTCAAGTTGACAAGTAGAATTAAGTTACATAAGATGTAACCACCTTGTAAGGTCTCAATATAGTTACAACGGCTGCCTTCAAACCGAAACGCATAACTGCTTCACGGCTGAAATAGGTTTTTATTTTTTTATTCTACCTATGCTGATAGCCTTGAGAGGCTATTTCAGCTTCGCCCTAACGTTTGTAAGTGAGCTCCCGGAGCTCAAACCGGAGAGTTACTAACACTGGCCCTAGCAAGAGCAGTGCTTCGCAGAATCTACCACCGGATCGGAAACGCGACCCACTGAGAAGATCCGGCGAGAAACTCAGTTGGCTGAATGATACCCAAGTTTGGACCCTCTATTTATTTTCATACACCAGTCAGGACGTGGCTCGTCTCTACGGCGTAGATCTAGTCGCCACTCAACTAGCATCTCGCAATACGAGTTTACAATCAAGGACATACCTTTTCCTCTAAAATAAAAATATCAATTAAAAAAACCGGTGCGAAGCACTGCACTTGCTAGCTAGTGTTAGCAAATTCGTCAGATTAGAGCGCCTACTCGCTCGGTAAATGTAGTACGCCCCTCGAGGCTAATAGTTTTTTTTTTTTATTGTTTAGATGTGTGGACGAGCCCACAGCCCACCTGGTGTTAAGTGGTTACTGGAGCCCATAGACATCTACAACGTAAATGCGCCACACACCTTGAGATGTAAGTTCTAAGGTCTGTTTTTTTTTATTGCCCTTGTAGGCAGACGAGCATACGGCCCACCTGATGGTGAGTGGTTACCGTCGCCCATGGACTTCAGCAATGCCTGGGGCAGAGCCAAGCCGCTGCCTACCGCTAAATATATAATAATAATAATCAGTATAGTTACAACGGCTGCCCCACCCTTCAAACCGAAACGCATTACTGCTTCACGGCAGAAATAGGCGGGGCGGTGGTACCTACCCGTGCGGACTCACAAGAGGTCCTACCACCAGTAAATTGGTAGGTATAGCAAAAAAAATGTTACTTTTAGCATCCATTAATGCAAATAAATTATTCCGAACAATTATTGTGTGCTATAAATTTATTCGACCAAGCAAAAGTGCATTTTCAACGTAACGTAAAATTTTCAAAGTAAATTTCATATCAAAATAAACAGTAACGAAAAATTCACCTTGTCTACTGCGCTTGATGTGTTGAATCATTAAATACCTAGTTGCATGTTAATAGTGTGTTCATTTTATATATCGACGCTTGAAAGGCAAACATGACTAAGCGACAATGCGTGAACTTTACAGTAGACTAATTTAAAGTTGAAATACCTGAAAAAATTTATATTTTAACGAATCTTGCTGAGGATTGAAATTATTTTAATAGACCTAGAAATATATATTTTTTGCGCATTGAATATGGTTATTGCCTGTCATTTATGTACAAAGCAGTCATTGTCGCTTAGTCACGTTTGCCTTTCAAGCGTCGATATATACTACTACTACTGTAAATAGTATTAAATATTAATTCTGAGTTTTTGTTTTATTTTCTTTCAATTTATTTGAAGACCATAGGATACATTTCTATCGAGCGATGCGACAGTGGCGGTGTTAGAATCCCGCAGATAGGTACCAATTTTTCTAATGAAATACGTTCTTACAAACAATCGCGAACGACTTTCACGGTGACGGAAATCCTCCAAATTTATAATTTGTGTAAGTATTTTTTTTTTATAGCTTTGATGGTTGGACGAGCACACGGCCTACCTGGTGTTAAGTGGTAATCGGAGCCTATAGTCATCTACAACGTAAATACCGCCACCCACCTCGGACATGAGTTGTAAGGTCTCAGTTATAACAGTACAACGGCTGCCCCACACTACAAACCAAAACGCATTACTGGTTCACGGCAGAAATAGGTAGGGTCGGGTGATCCGTTTACTGTTTCGCTTCGAGTAGAACTGATTACTAACTGCCTTCATGTCATCTGTGCAACGCTTTTATAATGGAGACGACAAGTCCACAGTTCTCGAGAGCATTCCCGGTAGTACTAGTCGTTTCGATTTATGTTTTCGGTATTTGATAATAGATGGCGTTACATTTTTAGAGCGTTCTCGATATTACTAGTTCATTTGATATTCGTTTCTGCTATTTGATTACAGATGGCGTTACCCTTACGGGCGTAACAGTATCGTCACCTACCTTCAGATATGAAGTTGAAGTATCTATTGTCTTATTGAATGGCTATCCTTCAAACTGGAAAGCATTTCTGATTTATATATATAAATAAGCCGGGTGGAAGTACTTACCCATGCGGGTTCTCAATACGCCCTACCACCAGTCATTAGGCAAACGTTCATGCAAATTTTTTGTTGTTGTTGCTTAGATGAGTGGACAAGCTCACAGCCCACCTGGTGTTAAGTGGTTACTCTAGCCCATACACATCCACAACGTAAATGCGCCACCCACCTTGAGATATAAGTTCTAAGATCTCAGTATAGTTACAACGGCTGCCCCACCCTTCAAACCGAAACGCATTACTTCTTCTCGACAGAAATAGGCAGGGTGGTGGTACCCACCCGCGCGGACTCACAAGAGGTCCTACCACCAGTAAAAATTACACGACGTCATTCCGTGATGAAGTTGATAATTCTTTAGAAAAATTAGTACCTGCCTGGGAAATTCGAACATAGCCTAGTAACTTAACAGGACGTATTATCCAATACCACTACCGATCATCAAACAAATCCATAGGATGAATACGCAGATCTCGATTATCAAATATCTTTTGACAAAGACTACTTATAGAAAAACCTTTCTATACTTATACTTATACTTATACTTACTTATACTTATACTTATACTTATACTTATACTTATACTTATACTTATACTTATACTTATACTTATACTTATACTTATACTTATACTTATACTTATACTTATACTTATACTTATACTTATACTTATACTTATACTTATACTTATACTTATACTTATACTTATACTTATACTTATACTTATACTTATACTTATAC